>JADDOH010010619.1:0-16481 GCA_016648135.1 Agrypnia vestita
TAATAATGTCTCTGTGACATAAATCCAGCACTGTTCTGAAAGATTTGAACAAACTCAAAATATTCTGAATTGTAAATACTGGTCAAAAAAAAGGAATTTAACAAAAAAATTGGAAATAATATTTCCTGGCGTATCCTAGTGTAATGCAAGTATTCGGATGAATTTCATTACACACAATAAAGTATATTGCTCCCAAAATTCCGTAAATCAATTGTAGATTTTCTCATTAGCGACATCTGTGGGGATTTAGGGGAATGAAAATGGCTTTGTACAGGCCGCATGGAAAAGGCGCTTACAACTCATATATGAAAGCTTCACGCAATTTGAACATATATACAACTTCCAAAAAATGAATAAGCATGGTATATTCTATCATGGGTGGAAATGGCGAATGTTACAATTGTGTAAAGTGATCACTTAAGCCAACCATAAAAAGACAGGTCATAAGTCCTGTTACACCCAAATGACTTCTATACCTACTTTCCCATAATTAATACAGTTTCGTCTCTGTGAGATATCTATAATATACACTAATTGAAAATTTTTCTAATTAAATATCTCGGCTAAATTCATAAGTTGACTTTATCCGCTATTTTTTTTGATAGCGGATATTCATTCATTTTTGAACCAATAGAAAATATTATAAAAGACTTCACATACACAAAATTCAAATTTTTGTAAGGGATTTTTTTCGTCGTATCATCAATACATATATATTTTCCTTTTGAATTGCTTTAAAATGTAGAAAATTAGCTGTTTAAGACACTCATGCAGTTTTCTTGACCTAGTTTCAATTCAAATATGGTAAGCAGCCGAGCTTTTAGAAAAAATGAATGAATAACACTTCTTTATTTTTAGTAAGATTTTTCCGACGCTAATAATGCCAGTGTTTTATTATTTTAGATTTTTTTTCTTCATATTTTTGCTTGCTTGAATTATTATTTTATTTTTCTATCATATTTTGTGATTTCATAAACGACTTAGATTAAGACAGATTTAATTAAACTGACATAATTTATAATACAGGATTGTGTTGACATTTGTGTCGGGCAATTGAAACATAAATTATGAGAGAAATCATCGTTCATCTGATTTTCAACGAGGCTTGCGATTAAAATAATAATTAAAGAACCTCCTGGCATTTAACGCAAGAATCGGATACATATTTATATGAAAATATGTACTGTCATGTAGTCGTAGCTGCGGGTGCACAAATAAAAACACTGGAAATTAATTAGCCATTTATTAATTAATAATTAATAATTCATTTAACAAAGTTTTTTAAAATGAATTAACCCTAGCGCTTTTCTTAAATGTAAACTCTTTTGCAATACATCAGTCTATCTGTGAACATTATCGCTGGTAGAATATTCAATTCTCGCACATAATAGTCGCACTGGTTTATTTCGCCACTGTACTCGATTATTTCGCTTAATTTATGGCTTTAATTATCTGATTACGGTCCATCCTGGCCGTCGCTTTGCGGTTCGAGGCCAACTTCACACCAAACGAAATGTAAAAACACGATAACTCTGCGGGTGGCCTAGATCCGCACTATTTATACCTACAAACGCTGGTTTTATCAAACTTCCTGGATTATTTTAGTGTTTAGGGAAGGTTCCTGTCGTTTTCGGTTGTTCAGATATTTCCCGAATGTGTATATCACCCTAGATTGCTATCTGCCATTCTCGATCCTTCAAAGTGTTGTAACATATTACAGGAGATTTGAAGAGTGCGTAACTTCTTTTGTTTGCGACTCTGTGACAATATAAAAAATGAACGTTCTAACGAATGTTCGTATGACTTCGACTCGGCATTGCTACGTAACACATAAATACAGAGGCACCCTGCTTTCAACACGGTATTGCTAGCCAGTACTTAACACAACACTGACAACGTTAAACCTGCTTTTGACACGATATTGCAAGCCATTTTGCAATCAATTTAATACATCAACACTCACAACACATCAGCCTTGATGATGGACCCCACAATGGAAGTCAAAACTTCGACCAGAAAGGTCTTTAAAACACGACATTATATCTCAGAAAACAGAAAACACTTTATATATAAAATATTTTTTCCAAGAAATTTAAAAAAAATCTCGAATTTGATTTCATACACCTTGTAATTACATTTTGAGAATGTTTATAGGCTTCCGTTATTTTAACTAAACATCAGGGTAGTTATCGAAGTTTTCCGAGATATTAATTATAAATATTATAAATATAACAATTCTGATAGAAATTACTATAATTAATATAAGGGGAAATTTTGTATCTACATATGGATTTTATCGTGGTCTTATCCAATGTGAAAATAATACCTTGAAATTTTACGAACGTTTCTCCATAAGATTTTCGATAGGTAGTTTCAATAGGTAATTTCTACCGTTATCTACATAAGTGTGATATTGTGTTTTGTTGAATATTGGATCAGTTTCGTTAAAATATTTATTTCGTAGTAATATTGCACGCGAGGTTGAGTTATTCGTATTGATAAAATGACACAGTCATATGGATTATTTATATAAAGTAAAGTAAAACATCACCTTTTAAAATTTAAGAAAAAATAGGCTGTTCATAGGCTAGACTGTATTTAAAGCTCTCCATAAAGTGAAACCACTGTATGACAGAGTATGGGAGAAATGCCAACAAACTCTACCGTCTGCAGATATGAGAGCTAATATAATATATTTCTAGTGACAGAGTGTTGGAACCTCCAATCCTGGGCCAAAATTTCACTTCCGGGATTATTTTTTTTAATTCCGGGACAAGAGAATGCTTATGAAAAAATAAAAATTAATTAAACATTTGTCTAACTTTGTTTATATTAACATTTGGGTTTAGGACTTTTGAGCTGCATTTTAATCAGCATTAAAGCTGTATTTAAATCAGGAAATAATTGTTTCTAAAACAGGTTAATTAAATATTTTATCACGGGATGTGGCAGTGGAAGGCGAAATGAAATACTTTTATTTAATACAGAAAGTTACTTAAACCGAACATAACTACAGCTCTGCTGTTTTCCGTTTTTAATTTAATTCGCTATAATATTTATTTACAATATTCAACTTGTCTCTGGAGTACAAATCGTTTGTATCATTCAGGGTCACCCAAAAAAATCGTTATATGGGTACCACACTCGCGCCTCTATTCTGTGGTATCGCTTTCTATCTGTCTCGTTTTCTGTAACTTCGTTTCGAAGATTTTGCTTGTGTCAAAACAACGGAATATCGGGATAGGAATCCCTTATTGCAATTAATGCTATATGAATACATAATTACCATCTTAACTATGCCACACGTTATCATGGCAATCTCAATCGTACACCCAGATTAAACATCATTTCAAAAAAAATCATGACATTTATCATGATTTTTCCAGCTTAATTCAATGCTGGATTACTTTTTTAAGCCTCTCATATGGTAATAAAAATTATATCGCCGATTATTTTTTATAACGATACAACGCTGAAATTTAATACAAATAGATTATATCAAAGCAAAATTTTCAATACAATCACAATAAAGTGTTACTTTAAACTAATGAGAGCTTGCTATACGGTTTCACAATTGGAAATAATTTCAGGTATTGACTTTTAGTTCCTGGTTGCACATAACTTCAGTATGAGAATCACTTACATTATGAAAACAAGCTGATGGTTTTATCCCAATAATAATAATTAAAAAATCTATTAAAAAATTATAACTATGTTTACTTTCACTATTAATATAGATATAACGATTAGAACGTTTTCGATGCTAACGCATCACCTTTGGTAATGTTACATAACTAAAGATTACATTACGGTAACATTACTGAAGATAACGGGTTAGCATCGAAAATTTTCTATTTTTTTATATATAAATAGTGAAATAGACAAAGTATTCATTTTTTAATATTTTTTTTAAAATGGCCTTTCACAAAGTTACCCAAGAAAACTTTGAAAAATTATAATAATTTAGTTCACTGTCTCTCTGTCTGTCCGTAACTTCCTGTAACGTCCGTGACTTATTTTATTCTTTTTTCATTCTTTTTTCTTTATTTTAATTTTTTTTTGTATTCTTTTTTTAAATAAATAAATAGATACTTATTCTTTAGAACCGATATGTAAAAGTACCGCCATTTCTGATGGAGACAGCAAATATAACTATTAATATGTAATTTTTACTCGTATAACAGATGTGATAAATTAAAATATGCAAAGACAAGATTAATGCGATGTCAATTGTTATTGAATAAAAGAACTATGACTGCTGCTTGTGTGGACGGTCACATGGGTGTATTCATGTTATCATGCGCTCGTGTGAGCGCATGGTAACATGTGTCCAAGAGAATAATTAAATATCCACGGTGATATCGTGCGGTGCTTTTTTTCTGAGTAAAAAACATCTTATATGTTCTTGCGTTATACCGTAAGCGTACCAACATATCCTTGTTATCACAAGATATTTTAGTCTTTCATTTTACCAGAAAAACCGATCAATATCTGAAGATAAGGCACTGTCAGTCAGGTTACCGATAAATATATATAAAAAAGCAATAAAAATTAATTAAAAAATATTATAATACACGGGAACTGTTGAAAATGTTAAGCATATTGATCAAAAACTCCTCCGATGTTTTTCTTCAGGAATACCTTAAGAACTTGGTTTAATGACAACAACTCAAAACTTATCGAGGAACTGTAAGAGAATATCGGAAATGAGATAACTTCTGAAACTCCGAGAGAGGTCACAGATACAGAGAGAAAAGAGAAATACGGCTTACTACTTTGAATTTAAAAAACATCCGAAGTAAGTTTTTAATTTGCTGTTTAAATAGTTAATTAAGATTTTTCCTTCAGTAATTATATACAAATACTACAATGATTCTACCATTCAAGTACGATGCAGAAAAGTCCGTAAGTCAATTTATGTTGCATCAGAAGGACACTAATGACCCATAAGTAGAAAATATAACTGACCTCTATTTAGTGCATACAATCTGCGACCGCGTAAGAAATAATGTTTGACCTCCGCGGTGAGTAGACCCTCCTGAAGCCTCCAGCGAAATGTTGAGAATCGAATTTTTACACATACATTTGGTTCGTATAAAATAATTTTTGTTTCAATGTTTATGTTTATGTTAATTTATATGTAATTAATAACAATATATGTAATTCTATATATAACAATGCTACGCTACGCTAGAGGAGAAAAGTTTCACAGCCGCTGCTCTTTGACGTAAATATGAATGATTCCCTTAAAAACAATAATCAACAAGTAAACAATAAAAAATTCTCAAATATTTCCAATATAATTTATAAAAGAAAAATTAATATAAAAATCTTTAAAGAAGAGATTTAGGTTTGCGTTTTATTTTATATATTCCTACTAAATTATGTAAAACTGAAATTCTAACATGTGTATCATAATATTAATATTAAGTTATATTCGGTAAATATTTAAATTTGTTTCAATATACCGAATGAACGCTCATGGGTGAGAGAGAGGTCAAATGTCTAGGCTATCAAAATGAGAAATAAAATAATGAAACTGATATTGCAAAACTAATGAATGATTATTATGTTTTTATCAGAAATTCTTTGCTAAACTATTGATCACGAAGTGGGTCAAATCATGAGTTGAATTGTGAACGTTACATTGTGTAAAGGATCACTTAAGCCAGCCGTACGACAGGTCGTAAGCCCTATAAACACCCAAAAAAGACTATTAACCTACTTTTCTACATTTAAAATATATGTAGTTTCGTCTCTATGATACATCTAGGTACAATATATCTTGATACATTTTTGACTTTTTTTTGTACCAATGCATAGAGAATACTCTCTCTAAAAATGTTCTTAGAAAAAACTGACTAACTAATTAACTAACTAACTTACCATCACGCCGTTTCCCCGTGGGGGTAGGCAGAGAGGATAGAGCGCCATACTCTTCTGTCCTGACATACAACTTTCGCTTCATCTACATTCATACATCTTCGCATGCAAGCTCGACGGTTGTTCAGGCTTCTAACAGGACCATCTTCCAGTATGTGTTTAATATGGTCATGCCACGTCTTCCTTGGTCGCCCTGTCTTTCTGGCGCCGTCAACACTTGCATCGTATATCTTTCTTACCATTCTTTCCTCATTCATTCGCTCAACATGCCCAAACCACCTGAGCGACCCTATTTTTATTCTATTTATTATGTTACGATCAGATTTACATTCATTCCTAATATCTTCATTCTAGACGTAACTGGCGTAAAAGCTGACGTAAAGAAAAAAATCTAATAGCTCTCCTATAATTTTATTTTGTATATAACTTAGTTTACGAAATATTGACTGCAAGGGTTAAGACTCTTTTTCGGGGGTCCCCCGTTGCGAGGATGATGTCTGCCATGGCAAAAATGTGGGATTGTTTGTGAACCTGTGTGTGGGATTATTTAAGCTGTAGCTTCATTTACCTATTGGTCCAGTGACCCAAGGGTGACCCGAGATGACTGGAGCTCTACGTTATTTTGCAGGCTTCTCTGGTCTATGTACAGGGCTTTGTACAGATCTTAGTAAAGTAAATAGTAACTTGTTGGTGGAGTAGTTAAGTCTCTCGCTTAGCGATTCAGTGTTCGGTGGTTCGAGCTCCATTTCAGTACACCGTAAGTTGGTCCTATTTTCACAACATATTAATATGACACTTATCCCGTGTTCCAATATTTTAATTTTCTTTCTTGAGGTAAGTGGAATTAAATTAAAGGTTGTACGTAAAATGATGATTGCATTATTATTAAGATTTTTCCGACGCTAATTTTATGATGAATTTATTTTTGTTTTTCTACAATATTTACTGATATCATAAACAACAAAGATTACGGTAGATCTAACACGCCTGACATATATTCTTTATAATATAAGATTTTGAATGAAATACTTAACATGAGTCGAATAAATAAAAGATTAAGTAAATTATGTAAGAAATCATCGGACGTCAGATGTTCAACGGAGCTTGATTAAAATAATGATTAACGTATATTCTGGTATTTGCCATAAAAATGAGACATGTGTGTATGAAAATACATTATACGAACCATTTTTCATAAGATACTGTACACTATGTAGTAATATAACTAAATTAAAGGATGTAAATATAATTCAATCAGCATTTTTTGGACATGTGCTAAGAATGCCAGAGGAATGAATACCAAGAAGAATCCTCCTGGCAACCCCGGAAAGAAGACCCAGGGTCACCCCAGATAAGCTGGGAGAAGCAACAGAAAAATGTATATGAAAACAAAATGGGTCTAGACTGGCTGACTTGTGCAGAAGCAGCGCAAGACAGGGGATATGGAAACATCTTGTCGAGTCTTTAGGTCCCTGACCCTACTAGGACAAGGGGATGAAGATGATGATGATGATCATAATTTTTTGGTGGCAATCTTGAGACAGCAAATATATTAATGGTCCCTATTTAGTCATAAGGACTTATCACGAGAGTTGGTATCTTTCTTTGAGAATATAGTCATGACATTAAAAGTAATAAACAACGAATAAAACAAAAGCCTTACGTCATAAGAACGTATAAGAAGGACCCCTCAGGTCCGACTCCTTCTGAGAGAGGTTCCCGTGGTTTCCTCTCCACATAGGCAAATGCGAAGGAGCTCCAAGTTCCACAGACAAATCCCTGCCGTTCCAACAAAGCTGGTAGTAGCTAGAGTAGAATACCTGAACTGCTATTGAGGTAAATTATAAGCCTTGTATATAGCAAGCAAGGTTGTACATTGCACAAGATTAAATACTATGTTCCGATACAGACTATGAAAACTATATATAAATCTTTAGCGGAATCGGTAATAAGGTATGAAATAACTAGCTGGGGTCTAACTTGCAAAACTAATATTAAAAAATTCAAAATATTCAAAATTCGGCTATAAAATTAATAAATAAAGAAAGTAAAGATATACAGGAACTCTTCAAGAAACAAGGCTCTATGCCAATTAATGCTATCTTGTGGTACAAACTAATAACACGATATCATGAAGATGGGACATATAAGCATAGATTGATTCATAAACATAGTACCAGATTTACGGTTAAAGAAGGACTAAGAATACCGAAGGTCATAAATAAATATAGACAAAGAACATTAAAATATGTCATACCAAAAATATTAAATAAAATCCCATGTCGTGTCAAAATGGATATTAATAAAAAAGGGCAAAATACAGAATTAATGAATATGTTATTAAATAAAAGAGACTTATTTTGATTTTGGTAATATTTGTATTTTTTCTTGTATTGTATTGTATTGTTGATTTGTATTTGAGTTTATAAGATCTATTGTAATTAATTAATATGAATGTATTTCTGGTAAATACAATTTATTTATATATATGTATTGATGCACCTACAGACAAATATCAATGTGATGTTTTGTGGGTCTGAGATGTAAAAAAAAAAAAAATTAATAAAAAAAGGAAATTTAAAAAAAACTCAAAAAAAAAGGTCCCTATTATTTTTTATTTTCGCACAATGTGAAAAAAATCTTAAATTTCCTTTCAAATAAAGGCAATTTTAACATAATCTGAAAATATTTAGTAAATTGAACACTCTACCGAAACGAATTTTTAGCAGATTCAATAGTATAGGTACATGGGACCGTCGAAATGTTTAAAAACGACTATACAATAACCCCCAGAGAGGGTTGACAAAACGATGAATCGCCATCTCTTGCACAAAGCCAAACGTCAAGGTGTCTTGCCAAGCTGGATATCCGGGCGTATTTGTGACTTCTGCAGTGCGGATTCGGCTGCAGTTGTGCTCGTACAATATAAAAGTGACATCGAGCTCCGTAAAGTCTTCCCAGCTTTCGAAACGATAACTTTACTGTACCTTCGATGAATCCCTGATTTACGCTTGTCTGAACTGTGATACCGAGTATTTTAAATTTGTTTGTTTGTATATTTTTTTCTTTAGTTGTAAAAAGAACACATTTTTACGTCTAGTAATTATAACATAAATTGACATAGCACTTTAATATAAATATTCCAAATGTATACTAATAAATAAATAAAAACACATCACAAAAAAAATTAATTTGACTTAAAATTCGTTAAAATATTTTATTTACTTTAATGTTTATATTTTTTATAAATCTTAGAATACTTTCCATATATTTTTTTAATTTTATTCATTTATTAAGAATCCAAATATGCATTTTTTTCAACTTAAAATGCACTTTTAAACATTTTTTTAATGAATTGCCACTCAACTAGCCCTTAGACACGTTTCTGGGTCTAAGTGTTATATTTTAACTATGTAATAGCTGTTTAAAATAATAAGTCAAACACAAAAAGCATAAAAACAAAAAGAATATGAGAGCAAAAAAATAAAAAAAACACACCAGTTTTTCTGAACTCCATATTTTTTATGTTTTCTCTATGACCTCTATTCCAGAGAGAAGCATTCAAATGAAAGCTGATTCTTCGTGAATATCAAAAAATCATATTATATAAAGGTCAAAACCAAAAACCAAATATGGAATAACGAAAACTTACTTAACGAAAGATGATGTTTATTGACAAATATAACCATTTTTCCTGGATAGATATACCTCCAAATTTTCAAATTATTGTCGCCAAAAGTCAAGCCATGGATTAGCCATTATCTTAAGACTCAATTTTTGAATAATGTAATACAAAAAAAACGTGAGAATCGTTTTTCCTTGAAAAACTAGCTGGATACATCGTATTGGTGGATGAATATGGAAGCTATAAGCGATATAAAACCAGTTAAAATAACGGGTTGACCATCACTAATGAGCGCGAATGATAAACACATATTGCCTTGCAGCAGCATTGGTGCAGCGTGTATTGGTCAACCGCTGAGAGCTTCGGTATGACTCATGTCATTTTGTTATTATCTCCCTTCTTCTTTTATGTGGGGTCAATGGTATTGCAAAAGAGAGAAATTTATATAGAATGAGTCTTTTTGAATGAGTCGTACAAAACATTTTGCCGGTTGATGCAATGTATGTTGGTGCAATATGTAGCTTAACTGATTAACAATAACCTATGCGTATATCTCTAATATTTTAAATTCCAGTTTAGCACAATATAACGATTCGCTACTAAAAGTTCTACATCCTGCTGTCCTGAATTTATAATGCAATCACAAACAAATTATTACACCTATTTGTTTAACCTTGTATATACTTCAAATTTCCTTTTTCTAAATGACTGTTATTACTTTAAACAACTATCTATACTATATTGTCAATTCTGTAATTTTTTTCTGCAGTACTCTTTAGATTTCTTGTATACATTGTTATGTAAAAGGTACTTCTGTGCCGCATATTGAAATAAATAACAAAATAAATGAAATAAATAGATATTTTGTTTTATTAGTTAATTTAAAATGATTTATTTGATGGTAATTATGTTTGATGTGACCTTGAAAATTTAAAATCAATAATAATAAGGTTTTAAAAACCTTTTTCAATAGATAACGACTATTTAGTTCGTACAAAAGTCATTTGATTCTAATTGTGTACTTCTAGTAAGGTAATAATAACGAAAGTTCGGGGCACACCTACACAGGACGTTTTAGTTGGTATCGGCCTGAAAATTGAAAATGGGCAAAGTTAGATCATTGCGGGGGAAACTATTACAACTTAAGTGAATACACGCTTTTTTGCACGCACCCTTGTTCATGCGAAAGCATAAGGGTAGGTTAGATAAATAACTCATATGTGAAAATACAAATAACAAGCAGGTTTCAAACAACTTCTCTATTAAGCAAATAATGTATTTAAAATGAAACTGAAGGAGTTTATTATTAAAAATATTTTTTTGTGAACTATTTATTAATCTCTTCTTCTTCAAATGTAGCAAATTTATTTTGTGGTAACATAATTATAATTAATATAAATTAACTTTGTTTAAACCACTTATTTATTGATAAAAAATCAACATGTTTCGAAGCCAATGGCTTCTTCATCAGGAAAACAAACAAAAAACAAAAACATGTTGATTTTTTATCAATAAATAAGTGGTTTAAACAAAGTTAATTTATATTAATTATTTATTAATCATTTAAAATGGAATCTAACTCGCGGTGACATTATTTGTCTTCTAGCTACAACCCGTCAAAAATGATAGATTTTTTTATAACTGATTAATTTCAGCCGTACAACAATTAGTTATTCTTATATCCTGGTAGTTAACAAATCAAAATTTTTTTTATTTAATATGTTAATTTTACCCAATATTTTGCTTCAGTTTTTCACAAACTTCAATTGAAATTTAATTACACATCAAATGAAATTGTCACGAAACCGTTATTCAATTCTAAGAAAAAATTATGAAATGCAAATATTCACTTTTCATTGTAAAACGTGAAAAAGACGATCTTTATTACGCAGTAAAACTAAAAATATACAAAAATGTGGCATACTCGACTCAAAATTTTTTTGAAAATATGATATTCTTAAATTCGGGTTGCGATATTATTTATTTATTAATGCTTCATTATTTAGAAATCCTGATAAGAAATAAAATATACAGTTCAACTTACGACGATTTACACATTATTATTTATATGAATAAATAAAAAGGCATTCTTCTCTGTCTTGTATAGTTCCTCGATTAATAATGTGGGTATTAAAAAACGGCTAGTAAAGAACTGTCAAAGATTAGTGTTCATGTCACGGGCAACTCTGACCTAGATGACGCTATAAGGGATGGGCCTCCTCCGACCAATCAGGGATACACGCGGCAAATGGCTTGTCATTTCAATTGGGGCGATCTCAGCAAATGGCGGCCGACGCGCCGAGTAAGAAAATTAAAACGAGCATCGTTATTTAACTGGATAATTTGTTTCGTGAATTTAAATTACACGTATTTGTAAATTACGAATGCCACTTTTAGGACTAGTGTTGTCACTTCTTTGGTCCTTTTTTAAGTACGCCAAGGATTTTGGTTGTTTGATCAGATGATTCAATTTGTGTATTCTTCCGTTAGTGCGTGGCTTAATTTGAGATAATTGCTGACCGCATTTTTTACGGTAGGTCTCCGATTTAAAAAATGGTTTATTTGCAAGAATCTTGGCATTCATCATATTAAGTACTTTTCTCTCTTAATTATGGTTTATGTGAATCCTTTTTACTTTTAGATAAAGTAAATCAGCTGTCAAAATTTAGGTACATATAATAAGGTAGTTGAAAATCAAAACCGTCTATGAACAATTTTTTGACAAATCAAAGAAAACAGTTTCGCATCTTGTTTAAAAATAAAATAAGCTGATTTTTCAAACCAATCACTTCATATTAATACTTGTAATAAGCAAGTATTATAGTTTACATTCAAATCTAAAAAATACAATAATAATTGTTGGGTATATCTTGATACCCAACGACTCATTTACTATTGTAATTAACTATCTATATAAATAAGATCACAGAGATGAAAATAAAAAAGTTTAAAATAATACATTTTCATCTAAAATATTCGAGATTATAAAATGTTATATTAAATATTCGCTTATATAATCAATCATAAAGGCAACCTTAGTTTATTCAAGCAAAAGTCTATCCATAAAATATACGAAGATAAAGTATCTAGAAGAATCACAAAGACGAAGCTATGTATATGGGAAAGCATGTATGGAAGGAAGCAGGGAATCCACAGGGATTACAACCTGTCTCGGCTGGCTTAAGTAATCACTTTACACAATGAGATACGAGTTCCATAATGTGTGATTTTAATTGTTCTTACGCAGGCAAAAAATAAAAAATTTCTTATTTCTTGATAGTTACAAAACTAAATAAAGGGCTGTTCTTAAATTTTTATTATATCAAGACAGACACCAGAACACATTTGATGTGATTTTATGGCGGTAGAGGATTCCTCCTTTTGAATAAAACAGTTGTATGAAGGCTCAAGTATTGGCTCAGGACCGCTATAAATTCGGAAATTTTCTCCCTGAGGGGCGATTTCACTAAACTTCTTAATGTTATTTAATTAAATGATATAATAACTTTTGTTTTATTATAAAACAAATTCCTCTCAGCGCTCAGTCAGTCCGCCTCCCCTGTGGCCATAAATTGTGCAAGTTTAAATGTTTATCCATAGAATATCCTTTGTAGCCTGTGTCCGCTATAAAAGGAATTTCATTAGAGCAATAAAATTACGCAATAACATGTCGCAAACTATATATCAACGAGAAAAAATATTACTCGCGGAATATTTCCCAAAACTAAAAAGCAGAATGTACGGACATTCATATTTCAACAAAATATTTTCATACAGGAATAGAAAGAAAAATAATACCACATTTTTATTACAGAATAAAAAAACTATAAAATGTGACAAAGTATCCGATGTCGTTGATAACAAAAAAGTCGGAAAAAAATTCAATTTTAAATATATCTCACAAAATTTAGTTACAAGAAACAATTCTGTCCTACCTGTCACTTCGTATTCTTTTACGGTTAAGGGTAGAGAATCACACATAATGCGAGCACTAATTAATTAACAAACCGCCATGCCGTTTCTCCGTAGGGGTAGTATGGTCTTGGCACTCCACTTTTACTTAGACTACGTTCATATATCTTCTTATGCATGCTCTACGGTTGTTGAGGCTTTTTATAGGGCCATCCTCCTAAATTTGTAATATCTGATGATTCCTGTTTTTTTGCGTACGCCTGCTGCTTTTCATGCTGCTTTTAATACTCGCCTCATATATTTTCTTAACCATACGTTTCACACGACCAAACCGTCTCAACGACTCTTTCTTTACTCTATCTTCAACCAATAAAACCAGCATCTCATTTACTTCTAATTTTCTTAGTGGCCGCATTTTTACCGCATTAAGACTATTTTCATTTCTTTTTTGACTATTCCAGGCTTCACTTCCATACATCAGTATTAACACTAGAACGCTATTATGAACCGCTAGTCTTACTTCTTTTGACAGATTTTTATAGGCCATAATTGCATTCAGAGCATCATTTACATTGTTTCCCGCACTCACTCCCCTTACGATGGCGTTCTTATCTTTACCGTCTCTACTAAACATACTTTCCGAATACACATGTTCTAAGCATACACTCACGCACACACACACACACACATACATACACACACACATGACCTTTAAGTAAGTAATTTAATGGATATTATTGTAAGCGATTAATAGATGTATGGAGCAGATATTATTCAAACTCTTTAATCTTTTTCTTTGTTAAACATTTTGATGCATTGTAAACTTCAATTCGAATAAATAAATAAATAAATAAAAAATCTTTATTTTTCCAACCATTACGTCACATTTAGTCACAATTGCACATACAGCCTTTCTTAGGCTTTCGACACTCTCTTCCTATTCAATTTTTTATACCTGATTAAGCAGTGTTTTTATACACTTAACAATTATGCTACTACGGGTTTATGTGCCTCACGAACTAATATTATTTATGCTTTATTTATATCAAAACCGTCTTAAAAAAAGTTTTTCATTCTATTTCTCAGTTTACTCAGATACTATATATCCTGATAACTTCCATTTCAATATTATGAATCACTCACCATATCTTAGATTTGCAACCGTACATATGTTTTTAAACATTTTTTTTTAAATATTGAAGAATGCCTTCCTCCTTGAAATCAATTCACGGTGTTATTATTTTGTTTGTTTATTTTGAATGCTAGTAGAATAAAATTTATTTAACTAAATTATTTCAACACATAGAGGTAATTATACTTAGAAACTACGTACGAAGAGTTTTTTTTTAATATATGATTTATACCACTGCATTTATCTACCATTATTTAATATGTATTGTGGTTCTAATAATTAAATATGATACAAATACACATATACTATCATAAACGTTTTAAAATTAAAATAAATTTAACGGAAAAACAAAATTCAAAATGAATCAAAATTATTATTATTTATCTTGCTTGATGTAAATATTTAAAAATTTAATAAAAAACAAAAACATCACGTCCATAATAAAATGATTCTGAGTATGGGTTATTTTCTAGCTTTAATGTACAACGAGAGCTTTCTTTTTTCTATATATTTTTATTGCTTCTATGCTATTTCGACCGTTTCTTTTATTACATTTTACAGTACACAGTTTAGCTTGACTGTCATAGTTCCGTCTAGCGAATCTAGCACCAAATACCACTAGTCATTTGAATGACTTCAATCAACGTGACCAACATTAGACATGCGTTAAAGAAATTTAGGATATAAAATAAGTATGTATAGATGGTATATATAGATATGTATAATTTGGCGATCTAGTGGTTGAGTTCAAAAAAATCACAACATTAATGTTTTAATTATTGCGTGTTTTTTTAGAGTGTTTTCTTCTTATGGTGCCATCTCTTATTGGAGGTCGGCGATCATTCCAGCAATTTAGATTTTATTTATCGCTGCATGAACAATAAAGTAGATATTTTTATATTTTTTGAGTAGATACATAATTATTGTATAAGTGCAGAGATAGGACGAAAGCATGCTGAACCTGTAAATAGAATTAAACATAGAGATTATTTGAAACACATAAAAACTAATAAATATGTTCGAATACAGGTAGATTTTTTCATCATGGCACTTCGAAAATATATTACATACATGTATACATGTAAATCGCGATATCGTTCTCTATGCGAAAAAATTTAGTTATATGCGACAGCGCAATTATAACGTCAGTTTACGTATTGTATTGGTATGCGTATTAGTTTGCTGTCATTCAAATTAAAAATAAAATTGATTGAAATCGATAATAATTATTTTGTAAGATTTTTTGAAATTTATTGGAGTTTATTCATTATATTTATAATATAAAATTAAATTAAATATTCATTTTTAATCAAAATTTATTTTCTTTTCCTACTAGTTTCAGCTTAAGAAGGATATTGACACACATATTATTATTCATATAAATTTAATATTATTTCATTCCCTACCCATTAAATATTTAAACATTAAAAAAAATCTTAATAGATATCTACTATTATATTGTAATGGTAAAAAAATTTACACTGACAACAGATTTATCGGTGGTCGACTTTAAGAAATTGATCTGAAACAATCCAATATACCTAGAGCTGGGGAATATAAGCACTTACGTAAGATTTGGGTTAAAAAACGAAATTCCGTGGAATGATGTATCTATCACTTACCGTTCATGATGCTCTAACTTAAACTTCATTGACACGAAATACATTTGATTGACAGAATCCATTGACACGACAAGCATACAAAACTTTGGTAATATATTTTTGTACAGTAATTTTCTCGGCTAAAGTGCTTATAAGTGCTTAAGTGCGATTCGAAATACATTAAAGTAAATTTTATTTAAACATTAAATATTATATATAAAATTTTAAGTATATATTTATTATGTAAATGTATATAGAATAAAGATATAAAATAATATTTAAAATAAAGAGAATACTGAAATGACAGACATCAAAGTGGAGGAGACAT
>JADDOH010010620.1:0-52250 GCA_016648135.1 Agrypnia vestita
ATTTTAACAAGGACAGATGAAATATTCAACAAATTCGATGTATTCGATATAAAACAAATTTATGCGAATACTACTCTTAAATACACATACAAACACAAAAATACACAGTTTAAACCAACTCAAACAATAATTACCACACGGTCAAACAAACTCAATCTACTATTTTGGACCCTTGCATGCTTGACGAATTAATACAATCCGGGCTAACCACAACTTACAACCCTAATATAAAATACAAAATAAAACAGTGGATCCGAAGCAAGGGGAGAGATAAAATAGGCATACTTACACAAACACACTAACCCAATATAACATCATATATATGATATATTTTCTATTATGCTACTTTAAACACTTTATTATCTATTTACTATGTTTTGAACCGACACAATATTGTAAACTATGCCTGTAACAACACAGATATTTCTAGTGAGACAGGCACAGTCCAAACAAAGTTTTGTACTTAAAATTAAGTAGAAATAAATAAATAAATAAAATATCAAATATGGTAAAGTTTCGATCAATAAATAGATCAATAATTTTTTTGAATCATCTTTCTCAATAATGACATTTATCCAGTTCAGTAATTGAAATTTCAAACATAAGATATATCTGAAATTTAAACATCAGTTGAAGTACTGCATCTTGCGTTCCCATGTAAAAGCGCCCTCAAGGTTAAAAAATTATTTATACAGAAAACACACGAAACGTGTATTGCGTTTACGGCATAGATATTGTACGTCAGGCCCGTATGGACGTCAATGTTCCGTGGTTTATGATCAGATAACTTATCCCGCAAAGGAATACTTCCCAAATAAGGACGTGTCCATTTTTTACGTTGTCTCCTCCTTAACGTGATATCCTGCCTCGCGATACGGCTACAATACTAAACCCGGCGACGTCCACCGATCGTAAAATCTCCCTTGGACGAATGCATTTCACATTACATCTAAATTGATACGAAACAAAGTGGCAGCAGGCACTATGCCGAGTGTGGCGCCCGTTTATATTTTTTGCAGCGGCGACATTAACATTTTTTTGAAAGATATTTTAATCTGTACGTGAAGGTAATATTTATTCACGAGATTTTAAGTGCTAATGAGTTTTTTTTAATACAATAGAACTAAAAAATATCATCCAATAATCTTTATATAGTGAGATTACATATTTTAATGTCAGAATACAACATTAGAAATATTAAACATTTCACTGCTTAATTAAATTCTTTCTGGTATTAAATGTTAACTTTATAAAAACTTTTTAAATATCAAGCTTTGAATGAATGTATCTTAAATTTTACAGCATTCACCAATTCAGGTGTTATTTTTTTTATTATAAATTAGCTGTAAATGACGGTACTTTTACATTTTGGTTCCTAAGGAATAAGTATTTATTTATTTTATTTAAGAAGAAATTAACGTAATTTTTTTTTTTTAAAATCCAAAAAAAAATTCGAAAAAAAATTTTCGTAAAAAAATTCGATAAATTTTTTTTACAAAAAAAAATGTACTATAAATAAGTTTCAGATGTTACGGGGACAGACAGACGGACACAACGAAATTATTATAATTGGGATAAACCATAAAAATAGTAAATACAGAGAAAATTTAGACGTAGTAGTAGAATTTAGTAGATTTAAATAAAGAGCGGTAAAATATTTTGTCACAATCTTACGTATATAGCTCCGAAATTCTCTTGGCTGTTACGTATACATATTGTCACGCGAGTCTAAACTAGTCTAAAATAGTAGAAACTCTACATAATCTCAATCTTTCTAACAATCTTGAAGAAGAGACTCGAATAGAAGAAGGAACTGGAAGTTAGTCAAAAGCACGAGATAACCAAATTCAATACACGAGAAATTTCAAGAAAGCGACTTGTTATAAAATCCGTAGAAACGCGCGTAAAGGGTCAGTTTGTTTTGACGTTTGGTGAAGGTCACAGATAAAAACGGAATACCAGCGAGAACGTAACGGGATCGGAAATATGTGTGACCATAAACAAGCGATTATCAACCAGCGAAATAATTTACGAGAGTTGTTTTGCCAAGCGACACGCGACCATAGAAAGGTGAACCCATGCGCGTTTGACCACTTTGTTTTGACGTTTGGTGAAGGTCACAGATAAAAACGGAATACCAGCGAGAACGTAACGGGATCGGAAATATGTGTGACCATAAACAAGCGATTATCAACCAGCGAAATAATTTACGAGAGTTGTTTTGCCAAGCGACACGCGACCATAGAAAGGTGAACCCATGCGCGTTTGACCACTTTGTTTTGACGTTTGGTGAAGGTCACAGATAAAAACGGAATACCAGCGAGAACGTAACGGGATCGGAAATATGTGTGACCATAAACAAGCGATTATCAACCAGCGAAATAATTTACGAGAGTTGTTTTGCCAAGCGACACGCGACCATAGAAAAGTGAACGCATGCGCGTTTGACCAGTTTGTTTTGACGTTTGGTGAAGGTCACAGATAAAAACGGAATACCAGCGAGAACGTAACGGGATCGGAAATATGTGTGACCATAAACAAGCGATTATCAACCAGCGAAATAATTTACGAGAGTTATTTTGGCAAGCGACACGCGACCATAGAAAGGTGAACCCACGCGCGTTTGACCAGAGACGAGCGATGGAGTTGGTACTTACGTGCGGAGTTTTCTCGTGCAAACCTAAGCAAAACGACTTTCCAATATACAAAAGTGCAACGAATTAAAAAAAACACCCGTGTGGAATATTCTAGTGATAAAATTAGTGTGAATT
The DNA here is from genome assembly GCA_016648135.1 of Agrypnia vestita. Classification (NCBI taxonomy): domain Eukaryota; kingdom Metazoa; phylum Arthropoda; class Insecta; order Trichoptera; family Phryganeidae; genus Agrypnia; species Agrypnia vestita. The sequence continues at coordinate 2,772 of JADDOH010010620.1, forward strand.
AAAGAAAAGATCTCCTGTTAAATTCATGTCCAGTGATTAATAAGACCATAAAAAAATATGTGCATTTTTTTGAGTTTTTTTTTCATAACGTTTGTGTTGAAGTTTTCAAATATTGTGAATTTGACGAGAGTAAATTTAGTTGGAAGGCTGGGTGGACTGGGGCAAGAGTGCATTCAGTACGGATAAGAAATATATAAAATAAACGTAATAAAATTAAATAAATTAGAATGATTTATTTTATAACGACGTATTCAATTATATCAACTAATAAGAAGCTGCGAAGAAACGGCATTGATTATGCCAGTACAGTATGTTATTAAATTGTTTCATCCTTCCTCCTCCCTTACACCGCAGGACATGAAAGTCACTTCCTGTTCTCTGTTACGTGTTACTCGCATAATTACTTTACAGGTTCTATCGGAATCAAACGCGGAATGACTTTTAATTTCGTGGTACATTATGCCAAGGCATCATCGGCCGAAGGGGTCATTATTCGTAATTGTTGAAAGCGTGTTCGTGTAGGAACCCGCGGAAGTGTGGGAGGCGGCTAGAGAAGGGCGGCGGGCCGCGCTGTGCACGCGAGGATGTTTGATTAATTAGTTGCTTTATTTACGATGGACATTGCGAGTATTCAAAGCACGGGCCGGTTGTCTTAAAGGGGATGTAATGTGCTGGCCAAAATAAGGTAAACGCGAGAAAATAAAATTTGAGCGACTAATTATTCAGTCCACATTATCTAAGATTACCAATATTCTTGTTGCCATTTTAAATAGCCACATTGCATGTCACTTTAAATGTCAGAAATTCTGTTCTTACTAGCTATATATAACCCGTCAAAAATGACGCGCATGTTTAAATTTCAAAAATTGTTTTATGTCTAAATTATTGTTTATAAAATATGCTTTTAATTTTAAATATTTCTTTAATGACAATATTATTGGCCAACGGGCAAGTATTCTCGAAGAAAACACCTTGATACAGAGCATTAGTGTATATAGAATTATATACATTTCGACAGCGAATTACGCGTGTGAAAACAGCGCCAACGTAGCGTAGTGTTAGTGACGGACACCGCTGCATAGAGAGTTATTTAAAATGAAATAATCTTTTATCATAAAAATTCGTTAAATATATGTTGAATAAGTCCCTCTGGGGATTTCAGGATGGGGAGAATCAGGTATTGTGTTTTAGAAAAATTTGAACATACTCAAAATATTCTGACATACATAAATATGAAATAACAATAATTTATGATACAAATTCGTTTTATAAACAAGTCCCTAATATTAAGTCTCGGGCCGTAAGTGACGCACACCATTACATAGAGAATTATGTATTTGAATATCGCAAAACTACATAACAATTGTATTTTAAACCTCCAGAGTCTTCTAAGTGATCTTCAAGTAGGCGAAATATGGTCTGCCTAAGTTTTTCAACTTAGCACAGTAAAAAAAAAACCATAAAAATCAAGTTTTTATTATACTCCCTTTCTTTGTAAAATATAACAACAATTAAATACGAATTAAAACATATAACACAACACTAAACTAACAAGAATTTAATATATTTCTAAAATGTCAGATGTATTGAGCTTTGATAAGACACTTCATGCTTTGAAGATTAAATTCTAAAAACATCAATCAAGATTTTGATATATACAATTATCAGCAATATCGTACCTTATGAATTTCTAGCGTAGAATTCCAGTCCAAATCATTCCAGTTCCAAATCTAAAAGAAATAAATTATTATTTGATTTTTTCCCAAAAAACCCAATTTTGCTGTCATCTGTGACCCAGTTGTTTTGTAAATTTTCAAAATTCGTAGTGATGTACCTATTATACCGACGGAGTAATTCAAATTTTAAATATTCCGTGACGTCGTTAGGCCGCTGTTGATATTAATCAAACTTTGTAATGATTCCAATATGAAAAAACCATTAAAATTTCTAAAAATCCAAAATTGTACTATAATTATTATTATTTTTAACAAAAATTTGATAGATCCTTTTGATCGTCACCACGAGTCTGCTTGCAAAGTTTCACCTCGATTGGATCACGGGAAAAGGGTTAAAAATCAATCCAAAGTTTTTTCGTCAAGAAAACAAGCAAGCAGACGCCACGAGTTAAAAGAATGGAAGTAATAAGACTTGTATATTGAATTTATTATTTAATCTAATTTTTCATCGATAAAATTTTAAATTGTTCTCCTGTAATATTTAATAAAAATCATGTTTTCCCATCTTACTACGATAATACCATGAGCAAAATTAATTCATGACATGATTAAATTAAATTTTTAACTCTCCTGCACATGAAATCCCGTTGCCACCTGTGGACAATAATAAAATTTCATCACACGCCTTAAGTCATTAAATTAATAAATAAATAAAGTATCCCAAATCATATAGTTATAAAACCTATTTCTTTATATTCTGAAAAAATTTTTAACACGTATTTGTTAATAAATATTCTGCGCAACCACAAACGCAAGTACTTTGTGAATGCTGGTTTGTTTGAACATCTAATAATATTATTTTTAATTAAAGTTTTAACCTCATCATTTCCAATTGGTATTTTTATAATAATTGAATGTTTTCAACATCCCCTGTTAGTGAACTCCTCTTTCCACAAAAATGGTAAGTATCTACCCAAGTTTTTGGCAGAAGGAACCACGAAATGACAGAGAAAAGCCCTGCTGTAAATTAAACAAAACTACGAACACAAATATAAAATAAAATAAATAAGGTTTTATTTTAATGAAACAAGCTAACAGTTTTTTAAAGTAAAAGTATTATAAACTCATTAGGTAATTATGACTAAAAATAAAATGAAGTAGAAACAAAAACACTTTTTTTTTCTTTATATCTGGTGAATAATAATTTTTAAAGTAATCAAATAGTGTATGTTATTTTCTTAAAATGAATATAATAATATTATTATAGTCTATTAAAACATCGCAAGATTTATGTTAACATGTCCACAAAATCACTACATTAATTATAACTGTGCTACCTGAGGCAAGAGAATATGGTAATTTGTCCTAATATTGTTATATAATATAGAGCTTTATCATATACTTGACGTCAGAATACGAGTATTATGTAATTAGAAAAGAAGAGCACGATTAGTTATTAATTTATTTTTAATTAATATATTAATTTGTTTTCAAAAGCTTTCAACAAAAATATTTTCTGTAATGTACAAAAAAATTAGGTACAGAATAGAATTTTCTGGTTAATTTTTTTAGTTCACTTCCAGCATATATCACATTATAAGAATATTTTTCAAATCAACTACATATTTTATAATATTTCAATGACACATGCACTAACCTTTTGAATGCCGATGATGAATAATCGAGGCTTTAAACGCCTAAACCTCTAAATTGAAAAATTTCTAAATAAAATTTAATTTTTCTTTTTCCCACATTTAGTTTCTTAAATTATTGGGATCCACTGCCTAATTTTTCCTGCATTACGAACTTGCTTTCTTCAAAATACTAGTGTACTTATTAGGGATGGGCGTTGAATGGACGGACTAGTTGAAATCAACCGTTGACGTTGCGTCGACGCGTCGACGATTTACGTTTATCGCATGGACTAGTTGAATTCGTAGACGGTGGACAGCGGACGCCGTGGACGGTGGACGATTCGAGATACAACGTAGTGCAAAGCAACGAGCGAGAGCAAGACAAAACGTCTCCGTTTATTTCTCTCTCATAGACGTATAGACGTCATAGACGGCTCGACGGGTAATTTCATTTCAACTCTAAAGTACACGACCATAGAGTGCAGATCTGTGTACACGAACTATGACAGAGACTTGAAATTTGAATGCATGCATAGGGTGAGAAAGGCCTAATAAGCTTTTATCTATTATTTTTTACTTGATTTGTGCGAAGTGCATGTGCGACGTTTCGGTGAATTCCCAATTTTGCGCTGTATAAAATACAACAATTCTGTTTAATTATTTTATTTTTTATTGAACTAATATTTTACTCCTTATACCTGATATTGTTGTGTATACCTACTTCTTTCTTTATTATATATAGAAAAAAGTACATAAAACAATATGTAATAGCCTATAATATGCGTAAACAAATAAATAATTAAATATTTCTTTTTACATATAAGCACAAGTAGCGGTTTTACTATCCCCGAAACTATATTCCTTCGAACTTCTTTAAATTTTAAAAATTAACGTAATAAAAATAGCCAACGGTTGAGCCGTCGAGCAGCGTCGCGTCGAACCGTAGACAGTTGACCATCGTCCCGATGTTTAGACAGAACGTCCGCGATGTCCGCGTAACGAAGTTGACGCGTCAACTAGTTGACGAATTCAACTAGTTGATCGTCTCGTCGATGGACGGACGTGGACGGTCTCGTTTCGTCGACGCTAAATACGTCGACGACCCATCCCTAGTACTTTTTGTATTTTTCTACGTACTGCATACCTTTGCACTCTTTTATTCTTTTATATACTCTGTTAACTATCGTTTTCTGTAATTTTATGTGAATCTATTATTTGTAATTATGTACTTTTAATGGCTTCATGGCCGTGTGTGTTCATAAAAAATAATAGATCGATAATCTCGAGATCCACCAGACGAAAGGATAATACTTGTCGTTCCTATGATATTATTATGAATAAATGATTAGGTGATAGTGCGAATTTTAGAATGTGAAGTTTTAAACACGACTGTCTATTGGATCCAAAATATTTTAATTTATTTGCATAACGCTTCTATATAAATGCACACTATATTATTGCGCGCTCAGATCTGGCGGTAATTGTTTGCCGTACATTCCCCAAAGCCAATACATACATCATTTATCTCCTGGTATTTTTATTTGATTGTTACAAGACAATGTGCGTCCGTCGCCTGGCATGACAATATGACAGCCCCATGACAGCGCTGAGGTTAAATAAATCCCAAGTCGATAAATTGATTCAATAGACCTATGACTGGTCCCAGATGTCAATGCACTTGAACTGCGGTGTGACATCGGTTCAGGACACGTTCATAAAATATTATTGTATTAATAATTTACTTACAATCGTTTCATTAGAACTGATTTTCAAGTCACGCATTGCACTCTCATATAACAAAATCTGTTGAATCATGAAGAAATGCAGTTTCACTTGACAGTAAGGAAGAATTCTGTATGACGACTCGGTGTATTGGTGCAAAATTCCTTTTATTGAAGATATGTATAAATACAAAATAATGCGTCGTACAAGGAGATGTATCGAAACAAAACAAGTAGACATTCACTACTTTCTTTTTTGAATTTCAAATACAAATTGTATCATCGACTGCTTACAACGCTCTTATATAGTTCAATTTTCGAAATTTCGAGAAAGGTAAAATTTACCGTCTTTTAAAGGGTCAAGCCTACCCCAAGAGCGTCCTGCTGAACTGAATAATATCGTAGATTGGAAAAAAGCATATTTAATGTCAGTTACGATATAAACTAATGGTTATCATCTCCTAATTGTCTATATTTAAAATATATGTAATCTGATGAATAAATTTTAAAATGATATATTTTCGTACAAAAATGTGATAAAAAACGCAAGGGAAGATATGAGAAGAAATGATGAAATTTGCTCATTCTGCTAGACGATCGCCTTAATTGTGGTGCAAAATCCTTATAAATATTTAGCGTACAAAATATTGACAAATATTTTAAATCGGAATAACCAACACGACACGCTATCGCGATTCATTTGATCCGAATGATTAATAACCCATTCCATTAGAATTATCGACACCAAATTTCCATCCACGCTAATATATTACTCTCGGGACTGGTTTCGTCTCGCTTAATTAGATATCATCAGATTATTACTGAACATCAATCCCGGTTTTCAAATCTCGACAAATAAGGATTCTAATTATAGGCTTTTGTATTTGAAATTGGTTGACAAAAAATCTTTTACCGTACCGTATAATTTGCCGATTGCAATCTAGCACCGGTTATTTTTATTGGTAAATTACTGGAAATATTTTTTAATGTTTCAACGAATACCGTTCAAAGCAACTTACCTTGCTACGAAGTTTAGTGAACATTCAACTCAAGGGCACATTGCTTATGATCTATGCATCCGCTGGACGACTGGACCTTTAGGTACATTACATTACACTGTGATAATGCACTTACATCATGCAGTCGAATTTAACACGGCTTTTGGCAATTTAGTTCTATGCCGAAGTTTTGTATTGCAGTACCAACAATTGAAAGTAGTTTTGTGAAAAGAGCGAATAATCAAATTTTCCTTCTATGTGGATAACTTTTAAAAGGGAATACAGATTCAAGAGATACAAAAAAATTCAAGAGCCAAAAATCGTATTTAAATTATTCTCACACAAACAAGCGTTACTCGCAACATGTTTCAGAATTAAATAAATAGATTCCCGAGCGCGGCCGGTCCCAGTGCCCGTCCCTCGTCAGCATCGCGTCGATTTTTATGGAAAGAACGCGCGCCAATTAAATAATAAAAAACTAACCCAAAAAAAAAGTTTTTACAATACTCCCTTTCTCATTTTCGGGTTTCGTGTGTACCAGATGTGTCGGAGTATTTTCATACAACTTACTGAGTTGTATGAAAATACCATTAAAAATTTAAAAAATCCAAAATTAAACTATAATTATTATTTTTATTAACGAAAATTTGATAGATCTTCTTGATCGTCGCCACGAGTCTGCTTGCAAAGTTTCAGCTCGATCGGATCACGGGAAAAGGGTTAAAAATCGATCCAAAGTTTTTTCGTCAAACAAGGAAGCAATCAGATGCCACGAGTTAAAAGAAAGGGAGTTAAAATCAGTCAGAAACAATCCCAAGTAATTTTGATAATATTGTACTTTATTTTACTAATAATAAAATATACTTTGTACTCTACATCTTCTGTATTTCGTGCATTTTATAATTCTAGTTGAATTAGAGTTGGTTACAGTCAAATATCTTATATTTTAATGCATTTTTATAATATTAGGGCCTACAAGTATAAAGGCATATGAAAATAAACCAAAGGCCTCATTTCCCTCCACACATTTAAGAGTACCGTAGTAACCGGGAATGCTTATAAATTCACAGTGTCTGCCTGTCTACCAGTCTGCCCGTGTGTCCCTCCATTACAATGTATTGTATATTGGTGGCCACAGAATATATAGACATGAACTAACAGATATTCCCTGGGTTGCGTTTGTTTCCACGTTTCGTTTCACTTCGTTTGACTTGTTAAAAAAATTACTAAGAGCTTGTAAATTTTAAAACAATTATTTCAAATTTCGTACTTTTAAAAGTTATAATGTCTTTGTAAATAAGTCGCGCTTTATTACAAAATGATGTTTCACTTGAAAATACTTTGTTTAGAACAAATAAAAAACATGCAAAAAAGTGTTTTGTTTACTAAGGAATTTAATTATGCAAGAATATATATTTTTTATTTAATATTTATGAAATGCGTTTCGCTTTATAAATCTTTGTGATTGCGAATGCCCTCATAAACGCGTCTCATAAAAATTAAACAAGTAGAAATAAAAAAACAAACCAATAAAAACCAAGTTTTTATTATACTCCCTTTCTTTGTAAACTATAACAACAATAAAAGACGAATTAAAACATATAACATAACACTAAACTTAAAGTAATTTAATATATTTCTAAAATGTAAGATGTTTTGAGCTTTGATAAGACACTTCATGCTTTGAAGATTAAATTCTAAAAACATTTGTCAGTCAATTTAGAATTTCGACATTCGTAGTGAAGTACCTATTATGTATACCGACGGAGTAATTCAAATTTAGAAAATATTCCGCGACGTTATCGGGCCGCCGTTGCAAATCAAACTTTTCTAATGATTCCAATTTGAAAAAACCAATAAAATTTCTAAAAATCCGAAATTATACTATAATTATCATTTTTTTTAATAAAAATTTGATAGATCTTCTTGATCGTCGCCACGAGTCTGCTTGCTAAGTTTCAGCTCGATTGGATCACGGGAAAAGGGTCAAAAATCGATCCAAAGTTTTTTTTGACGGCAAGCCGGCAAGCAAGCAAGCAGACGCCACAAGTTAATATAAAGTGAGTAAAAACACATGTCTTTTTATTTTCATATGTGTAATTATACAGTTCTATAAACTTATCTCCGAACGAAAAAATAAAAATGTCACAACGAAAGAATACCGCTTTTAAGTACAAGATAAAGTATTTTCAAAGAAGTATTTTACAGTTAATATTAATTTTATTTCTGAGACTGCACGGTGATTTAAGACATACCTATAACCTACAAACTCCGTCAATATAATATAGGTAATCGAGTTGACGTATTCACACACCTCAGAGGGTTTACGGTCGTCGAAATCTGATGCTTTTGTATTTTTTTAATGTGGAAATATCTAGTTACGAACATCCTTAATGCACGAGAATTTCTCCAGTGTTAAAAGTTATAATAAGATATTTCTCAAACAGGATACACCATCGGCGTGGATCTTCCAATCTGACAGGAATAATGTACTGGAAAAGGAGGGGGAAAATGGTGTCGGAGGTGAAGTAGAACTCGTCTCCTACACCGGCTGTCGATGCCAAAACCCCAGTACCTACTCAAGACAAATGCGCAAATATAATATTATCAAGTCGCAATTTAATAACATTGTTCCATGGTATTTGAAATATTATATTAAATTTGGAGCACAGAGTATAAAATTGCACAGAGTTGAACTAAACCCCTTCTTTAGGCGAAGGGGCTGGGATAAAGCGGAAGTGTGTCCCCCGTAGCATACATTCAAGACATATTTATAATGCAGTTAAAGTATTTATTCTTGAATTATTAAAACCCCTAGTAAAATATCGTATTTTTTACACTGACTTTTTTTTAATTTCATCCCAAACCGAGTATCTTTAAGTAAAAACGTATTTTTGTAATAATGCGCGACTTGTTTATGAAGATATTAAAAAGTTTAAAAGTATTTTCAGATAAATTTTAGTTTGAACTTTTCATAAGTGTTTCAATATTTATCAGTTCGTAGTAACAAGCCGTGGAACCGAGAAATTTCTATTAGTTCATGTCTGTATATTTTGGTGGTCCGTGGATGGAAAAAACATCGGAATAGTCACCTAGCGTTTATTACTCAAAGGTTATTGGCATTCATTGCAATATAAAGCTATTTATTAATGGAATAATAGATATACCATTTGCAAAAGACCACGTGAGTTTTAATTTTTTCGTAATCTTATGTTATTTATATGGCGAAAATAGCTTTTTGCAGTCCTCCTGATTGGAGAAGTTCCGGGATCGTGTCACAATGGTAACCAAATACTTTTTTGATAGGTAGATTTTTCTATATATCTTTCTAATAATTAATATAATATTTAACATTTTCGCGGGAGTGTTTATTATCTTGCATACCAGCAAGAAAAACATAAAAAATACTTAACACTTATTTCATCTTTAGAGAATTTTTAGTGACCACATAAATCAATAAATTTATAGAAAAAGGTATGTCTCTGTGGTTTAATAGCGCGACTGTATTTTTCTTTACTTAGCCGCAAATGCAGTTTATAAGGCGGAAAATCGTTATAGGAAACTGGTAACGAGTTTTTTCCCATTCATCTTCAGCTTCATCTGATTTGGGCGTGAATCTATTTATATTGGGAACACCCGAATTATCGGTGGGCATCTCCTACAGCAACTTATGAATCAATGGGAATACGGTGTAGTGATCGCTGACCGTGGTGCTCGGACCATTACACAAACTACCAGATTGATTACAAGCAGGTGTTCATGATCTACGATCTTGGCTTGCAACACCGTCGCCTTACGTGGTTTCATATTCTCTTTCTTGTTGTTTCGTAATACAAATGAATCTAAGTATTATGTATCTGTATTAATGGACAAACCGTTATTTAGTTGATTCATGTGACCGTTGTCCAACACAATATTTTCAAAATACAAAATCAATAGTCACCAATAAAATAAAAATTCAAGCAATTATAAATTTTGAAAACAATATGAAATTATCGAATCAAATAGTATAAAATGAATAAATTAACATGTAACACTTTATTACGAGAATAATTTTTGCTTACTCGGTTTGGAACACAATTTAAAGAGTACCTAAGTCTATTTGTAAAAGAAATCTTGTTTCCAAGAAAATTAATTTAATTATGCACGAAAAAATTATTTTACTGCAGTTTAAATATGTCTTATGGCCGGTTGTGTCAACTTGATTGATAATAATTATTTGTTTAAGGCATAGATTTTTACGAATACGGGTTATTTGTTTGTTGGATATCGCAAAAATCTATACAACAGTCCTTCATACAAACGCACGGGGAGACATTCTTCCTCTGCTTTAAACTAGTATAGTTCATCTCTGTACATATTTTATAGTCTGTGATCGTCACCTCAAAAAAATGGTAATGTAATGAACTCATATTTACCAAATCATTTCCATAATCTGTGGGGTTATTAGCTTTTCTTAGTTAGCTTCCGCGGCCATTTGAAACCTTTTCATTATTATTTGTTAAAGCACACTGTAATGTCTGTATTTATCAATATTAGATTCTTATCTGTCGTGACACAAAGAGATTCTTCTCAAAAACGAGTATTACGGCTGAGCTCAAGGTGGATAGACAATGTCAAGAAATTGTCTATCAACCTTGATCTTAAATTTTGTGTAGAGTGATTATTTAAGCCATTTCGTACAGGTTGTAAGCCCTGAGCCATCGTATAAGAGACTTCCATCCACTTTTCTCATATATAAATAGCTTGATCTCTGTGAGAATTCTATAATTTATATTTAATTAATTTAGGAAAGGAAAGACTTTCAAGAGACTAACGAATACTTTAGTGTTCCAGAATCCAGGGATGGATGAACGATGATTGCGATAATAGACTTAACAATTACGAAGTACATTATAAAGAAGGAACAAAAGGGAAGAAGGCGAAAATAAAACTATAAAGTGTCGAGACACTTGACACTAGGATAAGGTGACCAGACGTCCCGCTTTTGGCGAGACAGTCCCGGTTTAAATTTTACTCGCGTCCCGTGTCGTTTTAAAAAAGTCCCGATTTTGGAAAGAATGCTGCGCGGACAGGATACTTTGGGGCGTGTAGCTACAGCAACGAAGCAGCACATACTCACCAACTATCCAAAGAGCGAATAATTTGTTCGTTGCGTGTTACATTGCCGCCTTAGCTTACAGCCGCATTCATAGTCTCTACTGTCATTGGCAACCAACTAACGACACATTGTAAAGTTCGAAATTAACTACACAGCGTCAGCGATAGGAAAATAGGGGTTTCTATGCGGAATAGAATTCAACTCTGATTAAGTATTACAGACGACAGTCAAGTCTCTGTGAATGCGGCTTAAAGCCAGCGATTAGTGAGAGTGTGTGGGCGTGCCCGTTCATCACTCAATGGCTGTGGTTCGTAACTCATTTTGGTTACGACATAACTACATATATAAAAAATAATAATAAACTGACGCTCAATGCAAATTTTTTTTCATTCATACTCAATTTCTTTTGTGTTCTATAATAATAAAATTTATTGCTCTAATGTTGTTAAGCTTCACCAATGTTAAAATATGGTCACCTTACACTGGAGATGTTCGGGATTTGGTGCTTGAGTCTGATGCTACGTATACTATAGTAATATATCTATATTATAATATATTTATATTAGTAACTGATTCTCAAAAACTCAATCAATTCATTATCTTTTCTCAAAAATAAAACATATTAAATAAATGCTCCATACAATTCTGATTCGGCTACTGACTGCAGTCACAATGTATATCACGATGCGGAACGTCAAAATTCTCGTACTTACCCGTTTACATTGGTACCGTTTCACTGAAAGGAAAGAATTAAAATTGTGTTGGATAATGTACAACTCACTTCTTCAAGATGTCCCATCCGTAATGTGCTATAAAAATTATCATAAACAAGGCGACACATTACAAAATGCCTCTTTATCTTCATGAGATGTGTGTTCCGGATAACTTGTATCGTAAACAAACTCTAAGATCAGCCTATACTACAGAACGGGAACATAGAATCAATCAGCCAAAACTATAAATAAATTTAATAGACTAAAAGCCAGCGACCGCCACAGTACCTTACGTTACAGTACCAAACCTGAAATATTTTCTGTAGATGAAAACTATAGTAGTTAAGAAGTTTGGATGAAGGTTGAGTAGCTTGTTGGTGTGATGGTCATAACACTCACCTAGTAATCTGGTGGTAGGTGGTCCGAGCCCCAGGATACCAGCAAGTTTGTTCTATTTTCATAGCACAGGGGTTTAGCTTGTTTTGGAAATAGTAAGAATATTGATGTGACACGCATTCCACGTTTGCATCTCGGCAGATAACAAACAAATGTACAAAAAATGTATATGTGTAATTAATATAGAATTTAAATCTCATGTTTAAAAGTGGGGGGCATTATCATATGTATTGTCAATGTAATCATTAGTAGCAATATATTAGAATAGTGAAAAAGGAAAGAGAGGGCGACCACGGAAGACGTGGCATGACCAGATTAACCGGATACTGGAAGATGGTCCTGTTAGAAGCATGAACAACCGTCGAGCTTGCATGCGAAGATGTACGTATGTAGATGAAGCGAAATTTGTGTGTCAGGACAGAAGAGTATGGCAATCTATCCTCTCTGCCTACCCCCAAGGGGAAATGGCGTGATGGTAAGTCAGTTAGTAAGTTAGTTAGTGAAAAAGGATATGATGTAAGAAAAATAAAATGTATCTATAAACATTAGATTAATTAAGTTATAGAAGTTAACAGAAGGTTTTGTAATAACATTTAAAAGTATATATCGATTGTTTTTGATAGGGTTGTTGAGATAAATTATTTGAATTGATTTTTCAATTAAATTTTGAAAAAGAACATTAAAAAATGATACTCCTTGATTGAAATGAGTAGCTTGTTGGTCTTGTGGTTAGGACACTCGCCTCGTGATCCAAAGGTCGCGGTTTCGAACCTCACTCCAGACTAGCAAGTTAGTCCTATTTTCATAGCACAAGCGTTTAGCTTAGTTTGAAAATAGTAAGAATATTGATGTGACACGTATTCCGTGTTCGCATCTCTATTTTTTTATAAAAAAAAAAAAAAATAAAAAAAATAAAAAATAAAAAAATAAAAATAAAAAAAAATTCCAAATGCAAACATTTTATAGGATAGGATCCCGCATTTCTTATAGGAGTGAGTACCCACGAAATAAAAATTAATTATCATAAAAATTCCGGTGTACGGTCGAATCTTTCTCCGATGGAATTTCGAAAACCGGTAATACTTGCCGGCGACATTAAGACCTCGATTTAATGTACTATTATATGAAAATTTCAATAATTAGCTTTTAATACTCGCCATGCTTGAAGGATCAGATGATTGGTGTGTCCATAAAATAGTACTTAGCTAGCAGCAGCTATTAAAAGTAAATGGTTGGGCCACGCAGAGCTTCTATTAGATTCGAGAGCCTCCATTTAAAGATTATAAATGTATCGTTTATCTGAAAAACTTTTTTGTATTAGTATGAGTTCCGACCGACCCCTTTAGAATGTAATGAACGACTTACTAATTGTATATTAACCCTAAGACTAAGCCAAAATAAATTATATGAGTCATAATTGCTTTACTTGACTATTACGGTATTTTTATATTATGTGGTTGTGATTTCATATATTCATATAAATTTAACTATAAGTAATAAATTCGTCTAGTATTTTTATGAATTACATTTGGAATTTTTTAATTATTTTAAAAATAATTGTTCAATCAAATTAAACAGAAATAAATTAGAACCTTATTTTATAAAGCGAAAATTCGAGCACCGTGATATTAATTTTGTTTCATAAGTTTTAGGTCAACGCGAATATTTTCAGTTCTTAACATCATTTCCATCATTAGCTGCGATGATTTTTGCTAAGTTGCCAAGATGCCAAGTTATTGATTGTTTCATATTTTCCGATTTTTATCGAGAAGTGCGTCAATATTTGCTACTTTTATTCAGCTGTTTTGTTTATTACAAGCATATTTTTTCAAATATATGGGAATATGAAATTAACATACATATCTAAAACCCGGGCAAAGCTGGGCATTAAGCTAGTAAGACATAAGAACGTTTAGAAAATAACTAAACCATATGCATTTAATGCAAAAAAGAAAGCAAATTTTTTCTAGAAATATAATTTGTTGCCTTTTATTTTTCTCAGAACAGCGGTTCAGTGATGCAAGCGAGCTCCGTATTAAGTTAAACTCAATTTTAGGTTACCCTGTGAGCTGCTAAGGTGCTGTTTGCTGCTTCTGGGCAAACCTACGCCTATATTTCTGGTTAGTCTGTAATTCGGGCATCAAATGAGTAAATTCTAAAGACAATCTTTTAACCAAAAATACAGAACTTGAAATGCATAATGTGTCATGTATGTAACTAAGATATAAAACCATCAGGACTGTGGAGTCGGAAGGCTTTATATGAATTTTATTAGATATAGTAAATATTGAAATACTTCAAAAATACACTAATTTTCAGTTCTAAGGGCCAATATCCTCAATTTTACAGAACCTGTAAGTGAATTCTAAATACCATAACTAAACGCCCTAAAAAACTAGGACCTATAAATGTCGTAGGCGGGAAAAGTATAAGCTAATACAGTAGAAGTCAAAGCAGCAAAGTTATGCCGCGAAGGTGTTGAGAACGTAAGATAACCGAAATAAGAAATGAGAAATGTCTAAAATAATTTATCTTCTCATACAAGCTTTTATCATCATAAAAATAATTCTCTTGCCATCAAAATACAGAATTTACATATAATGTGATCGCGGGGTGAATTTACTCTTTATTATGATTGAATATAGAGATTGTTGCTGGACACTGTTTAAAAATGAATTTTATTTATTTATTTACTACACATTTTATATAAAATACACATTTTATACAGATTATTTATTAAAACACTGATAAATAGTCCTAAACTGAGTAAAGTAAACACAAGGAAAGTCACATTTTTATTATGGTGAACTGAATCTTCTAATTTCGAAGCCTTCCGAAAAATTTAAATACCCTCTGAAGCTTCTAATTTCAAAGCCCTCTGTCAGTAATATTCAGTATGTGTCACAGAATATGGTTAATTTAATTATTTTTACTTATTAATTTCAATAAAGCTATTATAATCGAGATAAAAAATGCAATATAGGTTGTGAAGAGATACAATAATATGGTATTAAAAACTATGCCAAGTTTTAAATTAACTACATTGAAAATGTAATATACACGCGGTTCTGTTTTTACACGGTCTTTTTTTCACGATTTTGATAACTTTTACAAAATTTGATAAATAATACGTTGCAAAAATTAGTAAACAATTTTTTTTCGAACTCGATGCCATTTTAGAGGAGCGCGTTCTTAGGAAAATAGTAAAGAAGAAGGAGATTCAATGACAGTGAATCTAATCCATCAATATTTGATCATAAAATAGAAGAAACTGTGCAATTTCAACGAGATATGAGCGCTTGCATTGTTCGTTACCAAAAGGAACTAATGAAAGAATAATCGCAACGATCAATAAGTGAATTTTTGTTCAAAGCGTAAAAACTGTAAATTTTATGATTTTACTATATGAAATACTATTACACCACATCTGGATATCTAAAGCGATGGAAGTGATTTTTTAAAAAAAAAAAAAAAAATTTATAAGTACATTTTTTTTACAGTAAAGATAGCGACAGTTTTTTTGCAATGGTATTTCTCTTCTACAAGAGTAATACAACTCGTGAGTAGGAGAGAAGTATCATTATAATGTATTAAATAGTAAAGAGTATCTAAATAAATGTATGTAAAAGTTACTAATATGCGATAATTATAATGCACTTATGTGGGACAACAATAAAAAAACTAACAATAAGCAACAAATTTCCTACCAAATGTGCGTCAATGTGTGCGTTTATTATTTGACAGAGAGTGTGTTACATTTTTTAAACTTATCATTTTAAAAAATAAAATGTTTATATAATAATATTTATTTATAATTTTATAGTTTATACAATAAGGAATCTCCCATATTTTTATATTGTAGGTACTGCTTTTTTGACACTGTTTCCTGATGCACTGTATTTTATATCGTACCACCATGAATAAACAGATAAAGTTTCAAAAGAGCCTCTTCCTCAATTATACAGAAATATGTCGTTCGATTTGCATATAAACTTCGGTCATTCGATTTGCATATAAATTTCGTCTGAATTGAATTTTTAAAATGGTTTATTGGATCAATATATAAATAATTTCACGCAAAGAACCAAAATAACAACGAACTGTGTAAGATGTTTCAAATTAACCATCGGGATAATTATTTTGTCGTTCAGACAGCAGTGAATGAAATAAATTCTGAATAAAAACGAGTGTCTCGTCAGACGTTGAAAGTGCATATAATGCATCAAATGACACTGATAAATGACTTCCTTAATCACGCTTCCTACAGAGAACATCCGTGCGCTCACAAAGCAGACGATTTCATGGCTTTGTGTACGTACGTGGTACAAAGTGTATGTACGAGATAATTTTATACAATACATAAATATGATGGATTTCAACTCTAATATTGCACAAAATTTCTGATAAGAAGAAAATTATGTAGCATTTATCATATAAAGGTTTTTTCTCGAAGTGACCAACGTAATAAAGTATTCATTTTAATTCTTCATCCGTAGTAAACTAATTATGCTGTTTATACTTTTATAATTAAATGACCACAAGGTAGAATTATATTAAATTATTCAATAATTTTTTAACCTTACGAATTATTTTAGTATAATTCAGTATACTAAAATAATTATTGACAGCCGTACACCCATGAAAATCACGAAAAATTGTGCAATATTTACTGCGTGTAAAATCAATTGTAAATTCATGTATTAGGTGGGCTATTTTTAATAAGAAACTAAATAAACGTTAAAAAATAATTTTCAGTAAGCCTCTGATTGAGACAAATTTCTTCGATCTAATTAATTCTTCCAACTTTTTCATCGGACGATTATAAGATCATTTTGAACTATAATTCGTATATTTTGTGAATCTCTTTATCAAGTACTCTCAGAACACGTCATAATCATGATTAGGCGGCCCTCGTAGCGCAGTGAGTATGACACTGGCTTCCCAAACCGAGGGTTTCGGGTTCGATTCCCGTGATATATATATATATCTACTTATAGATATAATATATATATATATAATATATATCTATATATTACTATAGAATTATATATATATAATTGCGTGTCACACTCTAATTATCTAAAGTTTTAATTACGGACTTTATGACAGACAGATGGATGGATGTACAAGCGACAGACAATGAAATTATTATGTATTATGTATTAGTAAAGTTCACACTAACTGTAATTAAAATACCACTTGTTAACCGATACGGATTGTCCAACCTATCACCATAACAGATCATAGAAAAAATACAGTATCAAATGAAAGAAATAACCCTTTGTTCCATTGAAATTTCAAAATTTGAAAAAGCTTATAATTAATGCTTTGTTATTAAAATTTATTGAAATAAATGTATTTTAAGAGTAAAAATATTTTATTTAATTAATATTATGATACCTCAATAATTTCATTACGAATTGCACTTTCGCCGAGTATCAAAAGAAAGTTTAAAATAAGTGTAATTTGGAAAAAAAATTGCAGCTTAATTTTTTTTTAACCTTAACACTATTTTTTTACATCTATAGTATATTCATATTATTACTTATTAAAGCCCCTTGGACGTAAATAAATAAATATTAAAAATGTTGTGAATCTAAATATTGAAATTATTGACGGGTTGCTCATATGGCGTCGATTAATTTTAAAAAACTTCTTATTCATCTTCTTGGCTTCATCCCAACTCACTGTTGTCATCGACTGTTGGATCAGCTCTCCTCGTCCTATTTATACGGTGCTTCTGTCCTGGATTATGCTCTGCATCTGATCATCCTTTTGAACCACCCATGATTTTTTTGGTCTTCCTCTGGATGTAATGAAGGGAAAATCCCCGAATTACATCCAGAATTTAAAAAAAAGAAAAATAATAATTGTGACACATACTACATAAGTTTGAGTGTCATTCGACCATATACGTATATGAGTCCTTGAGTTTTATAGAGGAAAAGCAAATATATATTTTGATAATCTGTTAATTTATACGTTTATATCCTTGACAACTCTAAAAAAATCGATTCAGTGAATAAGAGAAAAAATATAATGTTTTGGTTCAAATATTTAAAATTAGACTTGGATTATTGCCCAAATACTTCAATAATAGGATGAAACTGATTAAGAATTTTCATTCATACAATACAAGAAGTGGCCACAATATCTACTTCTGAGGAAAAAACAAAAATTCTCCATAAAATTGTTCAATGTACAAAACATTCAAAATCTCCGACTTTTGTACCTATAGTATACTTATACCTAAACAACTAAGGATAATACAAAATGTAGTAAAAACAAAATAATTTAAATTAAAGTGAGATAAGTCTATTAATGTTAACGAAAAACTTTAAGCGACTATTGTTATAAACTACTGCATGTTGTAATGTGAAATCAATTGTAAGTTCATGTTTTAGGTAGGCTATTCGTAATATGAAACTAAATACTGAAAATAAATATATACAATACAATACAAAAATTCACATTTCGTGAATTTTTATCACGTACTCACAGAGCACGCCATGATTATGGTATATACAAAATTAATAATAAGTATAATCATTTGTTATTCTGACAGGTAATGGTTTTCTTTCTATTCCTACGAATAATTTTATCGCTTAAGCCTGGATCATTGATCAATTTAAAACATAACCTGCAAAAATAATAGCAACTGTGATTGGCGATTGATGACACTGCAAAGACAGTGAAGAATCAAGCCGAACCATGCACATGTGTGTGACGAATCAGATATCGTAGATTTACTGTTAATAATAATTAAATTGTAAACAGAACACGACAAACTTTGGAGTAGTGATAATATATTTTCCACCCACGGTTAACCGAGAGTGTCGGTCCAGCCACTTCTCCCGCTGCCGCAGTGGTCATGGCGAGCACAGTGAGCAGCAGAGGCGAGCAGTGGGGGCGAGCAGTGGAGGTGGGTAGGTGGCTGGTTGTTGGGCAATTAGCGATTACAAATTATGCACGCCGCTTCAACCGAACTATATTTTTTTATCTGCGGCGAGTGGGAAAGGCCATTTACTACGCAAGTGGGCGGGTTTATGTAAATAGACGCAATTTCCCTCAGCAAATCGGCCATCTGAATGTAGTAGTACCTAATATTTGTGTGAGCGGCAGGTAATTATTTACACAGCGTCCTGCTTCGAATCTGTCCTTACCTTGGATTCAGATTCACATTTTGATTGAGTTTAGTAATTTTACAA
The DNA here is from genome assembly GCA_016648135.1 of Agrypnia vestita. Lineage (NCBI taxonomy): Eukaryota > Metazoa > Arthropoda > Insecta > Trichoptera > Phryganeidae > Agrypnia > Agrypnia vestita. The sequence continues at coordinate 22,219 of JADDOH010010620.1, forward strand.
TATTTTACATCGGTGGTGAACAATTATAGCTTCTTCTTAATTATTCATTTATGAACTTCACTACACTCCATCTACAAATGTTACTGTTATCCTATTTTATAAACAAATAAACTGTGGTTTTCCCTTCTCACGCTTGCACAGAAGAGAAAGTGTAGGGCCGATATGGGATCTATAGATCATAAAACGGCCTTTTGTATGTGGTGGGTCCCACACTGAATAATTATAGCAATATTTTATTCAAGTAACATAAAAAAATGTAATACAGTAAGTCCACAATTCTTCACGGATAGATTTATACCTAATTCTAGTCAATCATCCATATTTTTATATTCACGGAGATAAGCGACGTCAAAGTTAGTATTTTTCATATATTTTTGACTTATCTTCCGTAAAACATTGAATAATCTTTAAAGTTACTTTTATAGAATATTTTGAATCAATATTTGAAAGGTTTCTTTAGATTTGTTTGATTTGATAATTATGAAAAATGAAAACATATTCATCATCTCGAATTGCACGATTTAGACCCGTGCCGTGCAAACGGATTTCCTGCGGAACATCGGACCTTCCGGATCCTGCGGAACATCGGAACATTGTTAATGCATGTGGCGTTAACATTGTTGAGATCATTCACGATGATCATTAACATAGATAAAAAAATATAAACTATGATCTCTAATTAAGTTTAAATATATTTTACTATTATAAGTGTATTCGCCTGACAAGACTGATAAAATTATGAAAACGTTTAGTTAAAATTCTATTTCAAATTTTTTAAGGATTTTATTAATTTGATTCGATTTATGTTAAAGAATTATTTGCTGCTTTAACCTTTAAAATATTTGAAATGGAATTTTAACTAAAGGTTTTCATAATTTTATCTGTCTTGTCAGGCGAATAAACTTATAATACCTTTATATCAGTCGAATGTTTTGTAGGAGATTAGAAATATTGTAAAAAAATCACACTTCAAAGTCGCCTATCTCAACAACAATTGATATGACAATTTCAGCAAGGCATTTCGAAATTCGAGGTTTCGGCAAGGTTAATTTTAATCGAATTTTATGAAAGCGAATGAATTTATAATACTGGATATAAATGAAATATTTTAAATATTATAAGATATTTTACAGAAAATCAGTCAAAAGTACAATAAAAAAATGCTTTTTATATTAGAACATTATGATACAACGTTTTCCAGCTCATATTTAAGGCTGTTTTTACTTTAAAGTAAAGATTTTACTTTAAAGTAAAAAAACTGAACTTGAACTGAAGTACCATGTACATAAAATTCTATTGTAAATATTATATTAATTTAATGTAAATATAATATAATATATGCTTATATAAATATAATATAAAACATAAAAAAATTTTCAAGAAAGAAGTCAAATCATTTATTTTGGACAACAATTTATTGTAACATTGCCCACATGATTCAAATAGTTTTTGTATAATAAAAATTACTATTTCTAAATGGTTTCTGCTTTTGTACTTTAATTTTAAGGAGAGCCACACCCCTTTAGACTGGAGAAGAGCAGTTATTATGCCTCTCTACAAAGGTAAAGGATCGAGAATGCAATGCGGTAGCTACAGGGCAATCAGAGTCTTTTGAGCTCGGTTGGCAAATTTTATGGAAGAATTTTGATAGAAATAGTAAGGTCGGTGACGAAAGAAAAGGTATAGGACGTGCAAGGGACTTTGGTGGGTGGAAGAGGATGCATGGATCAGATTTTCTCTCCACGAGTGTTGACGGAAAAGTTTTTAGCGAAAAACCAAAAACTTTTCTGTGCATTTGTAGATCTGTAAAAGGCTTATGATAGAGTTATAACAAGAAGGTTATGGAAGATACTGTCTGGTTACAGGTTGAATAGTAAACTTATACACGTAATTGCATCCCTTTACGAAGGGATGCAATTACGTTGCATGTTATTACGCATTGCATGTGTAAGAATCAATGGATCATTCACACCTGGGTTTGATATCATCAAAGGTGTCAAACAGGGTTGCGTAATGTCTCCACGGCTGTTCAACTTATATATGGATAATTGTGTGAAAAAACTAGAATGTATGAATGTAGGAGCGAAAATGAGTGATTTGATTGTATGCTGTTTACTATACGCGGATGATGCAGTATTAATGGCAAATAGCGAACAGGACTTACAGTCTAGTAAGCAGGATGCATGATGTATGCAAGGAAAGTGACCTTATTATGAACGTAAACAAGTCAAAAGTGATGGTATTGGAGAGAGAGGAAAGCAAGACAACGTGTGAAATTCTAGTAGGTAATGAATGTTTGGAACAGGTAGATGCGTTTGTGTACTTAAGAAGTATGTTCGATATAAGAGGGAATGTTGAGAAAGATATCGAGAGGAGAGTGACTGCGGGGAATAGGGTGAACGGTGCTTTGAACGCAAAAGTTTCTAATAAAAATATGTCTACCGAGGCAAAACATAATAGAATTCTGGTACCAACACTGATATATGGAAGCGAAGCCTGAAGCTGGCAGAAGAGGAACGAAAGTAGATTGAATGCAGTTGAGACGAGATCCCTCAGACGTATGTGTGGCAAATCAATTTAGGATAGAGTAAAGAATGCAGATATTAGGAATAAATGTAAAGCTGATGTAAGCATAATTACTAGAATTAAAAAAGGGTCACTCGGATGGTTTGGGCATGTTGAGCGAATGAATGAGGAAAGAATGGTAAGAAAGATATATAATGCAAGTGTTGATGGCACCAGAAAGAGAGTGCGACCGCGGAAAACGTGGCATGACCAGATTAACCAGATACTGGAAGACGGTCCCGTTAGAAGTCTCACCAACTGGCGAGCTTGCATTCGAAGATGTATGAATATGGATGAGGCGAGAGTTGTATGTCAGGACAGAAGAGCAAGTGGATGTGGATGAGGCAAGAGTTGTATGTCCTCTCTGCCTACCCCCATGGGGAAATGACGTGATGGTAAGTAAGTAAGTAAGTACTTTAATTTGGCTTGTAAATACTCCTCCCATAAGCTCGAGCTATTGACTCGTATTATGGGGAGTTGAAATGTAATAACATACATAGATTTGATTCATTAAAAAAATCATTATTATGTATTTACTATATAGATAAATTAATTTTAAAAAATGTAAAAATATTCTTGGACACCCTCCTGAGAAAGATATACAGAAATATTCTCGGCAAATTCAAAACTTGATGTTGGCGTTGAATGCTGCGAATACAATTAAATATTATTTAATAAAAAAATTTAAAAAAGAGTGAAAAATTAAAAAAATTAAATACGAATAAACGGCCCAAAGATACGTCCCAAAATGTTCCTTTTAAAAACGTCCATAGATTGCTCATTCTTCACTGAACACCGAACGTCACTGGATATTATATACTCGCCCAAGAACAATAAACAAAATTATTGTGCATCGCAGTGTGTGTTCATCAATGAATTCGATGATTGATATGAGACGCCATAGTTCAGTATACTAAGTATATAATCTGTTCCAGACCTAAATTCATTTTCGAAAGTCGGCCCGAAGATGCACTCCAAAATGACCATTTTAAAATGTGCACGCTCACTCTTCGCTAGGCACCGAATATCACTGGACATTATGAACGCGCCCACTTGACATGTATTACTGGAATAATTGTGCATCGCTCATGTTTCCACTTTAATGACATATATCTATTACGCGCGGAAACGACGCAATGACATTTCTGCTGCGGTAAATTATAACATCGGGTAAAATCAGGATATCTTTATTGCTACGTACGGGTCAGTTGATACGGAACAATGGCCTTGGCAGTTACAAGAGGCCCTTTTATTATTTCCCTGAAAGGGAATCGGATGTATGGCTCGGTAATCTCGCCAGTTATTCCACTTTGTAAAATAACACGTGTTTTGTCTAGTATTTTTTTTTAAATTAGTCCACCCTGGACGGCCTAATGGGACGGTTTAGATAGGAGCCACGCACGATGAGCACAGCAATCGTTGGCGGCATTGTGTTGTTTGTTTAATTATTTCAATTTATGCATATGCATTGTACACCGCTTGATCTACGGCGGTGCGTTGAATTGGTGTAACTGTATCCAGATGCTGAATAATCAAAATACAAATTTTAAAATTGGATACAATTAACAAGGCATCCCACGTATATGCTTAGAATATAATAACCTTTTAAATTCAATGGATAAATTTAATACCAAATATAAAGAATATCTTCGTATAGTAAGGCAGATACTGGAAACAGTATATACATTATACGTATTACTTATTATCACTATTTACTTTTACTCCCTATTATCACTACGTCTTATCTGTGTCCGAGTAGGAGACGTACTACTCTTTTGTATAATTTTCTTACTATATATTAATGTCTTCCTATTGGATGACTAAATAAAGAAACAAAAATATTTTTTTAAATTATGGCACTCTTCTTTTACACTTGCATGTTCTAGCGGTAAGACACTCGCCTAGTGATCGTAGAGTGGAACCCCATAATTTGCTACCAATCTTGGGAGGGATGGATGAAAATCAAAAAGGACTAATATCGCATAATATTTTTCCAATGGAATTAACCAATAAATTTAATATGTAGGTACATCAGCAATTATTAGCATCAACTTCTACGCGTCAAATCTTCATCTCCAGAACGTTAAAATAGCCGAATCACTAGACTTTGCAGTTTATATAACCAGTTATTTCGTTTGGACATTGATGGGGTGGATTTTTTTAGCAGTTCTTTAAACAACTTTAAGAAAGAAGTCCACATCAATACACACACGTTCCATTAGCCGCTCCTAATGTATTCCGAATCTTCCGAATTCTACCTATTGATTGCAACTTGTTTTAATGTGTACCTTCCGTATGACATTATTTTCAACTACCAACATTCTTTTATTATTTACTCTTTTAAGCGGGTGTTTTTAAATTTTTTATATTTTTAATATTACTTCTATTTTTTAAAGTGCATTTTTTTAGAATATAAGTGCACGCTGCAGACACTCCTCATTGGAGAGTTGACGTAATTATTTCTTTGTTTGTATTAAATGTACCTATGTATACCAATGTATGTATGTGTCTCTTTAATTTAAAATAACAAATATTATTAAAATCCGGTTCGTTCTTTACAAATCTCATGTAGATAAATTAAATATTTACTTATTACATAATAAGGCGTTTTTTTATATACCTACCTCTACATGAAAACGGTGTATTCATTTTCTCAAAGTATTAAAATAATTATGCTTCTAATCTAAACTAAATAATTTAACAAATAATTTAATTCTACTCGTATTTTGATTTTATATTTTACACAGCATTACCAATTTGAAGAAAAGGTATACATACATAGATAATATATGTGATAATAGGAAAGTAAAGATCAAATCTATTATGAATGCTCATTTGCGTTCGATATATAACTTTTGAAATAATCAATAACGCAAATATAAATATAAATAGTAGTAAAAACTGTAAAAATAATTTCGATCCTGGAAGCTTCTGATCCATAGCCAGATGCGTTATCCTGTTCGCCAGCGAAATCGATGGGAGAGGCGGGAGATTTATATTTTGTAGTACATCTTTCGTGAAAAAAAAAAACAAAGTTAATCTACAACGATGACATTTTACTATCTGTATTTACCCTCAAGTGCCCAGTATTACGTGCTTAAAAGATATAATAATACTGATGGAAGAGATAGGCGAGACAGCAAATGTATAGTACGATTATACAAAGAGTAAAAATTTAAAGGAAAGGTATAGCAGACCATTGTTAGACTGTGATAATGCATGGGTCCGAATGCTGGATACAACACAAAGTCTAGTCAACTTGAAATAGCAGAAATGCGAGTGCTTAGATGGTCGACAGGAATATCGCTAAAAGATAGGAATAAAAGCTGGAAGAACGACAGCTAAGATTGTACGAGCACATAAGATGGAGACCCCCAGACTACACGGTAGAGTAGGCAATGTTTGTGGAACTTCATTCAGGAACACTAAAGAACTCCTGGATGAGTCAATGCTCCAAATTCTTGCAGAGAAACGGCCTAGATGAAAGCGACACCCAGAACCGAAGAAGATACAGCCTGAGAAAGAAAAGAGCCTACCTAGGCAATGAATCGGGATAGTGCTAGAATGAAGAGAAGGGTAATACGATCATCATCATCATCATCATCATTGGCGTTACTGCGCACTGTGAGCCTTGGCCTCCTTTTCGCCATTCCACCCGGTCCATCGCCTGCCTTATCCAGTTTGTCGCACCGACTGCCCTTAGCTACGCTATCCATCCATCTTAGGTTCGGTCTTCCCATACTTCTTCTCCTCCGTGGTTGTGTGTTGAGAATCTTTTTAGGGATTCGATTTTCTTCCATTCGCTATACATGTCCTAACCATCTGAGTCGATATATATTTATGTATTTAACTATGGTGGGCTCAATGTTAAAACTTTCCAGCTCGTAGTTATACCTTATCCTCCATATACAAATTTCACAGAGGGGCCCAAAGATTTTCCTCAACACCTTTCTTTCAAAAACCATAATCGCATTTTCGTCTCTCTTACTAAGAACCCAGCATTCAGCACCATATACGTGCACTGGCCATAGAAATGTTAGTTGCAGGGTAATGTGACGGTGGGCATTTTTACATTCTGGAAAAGTTACGCAAATCCATGTGACGGTTTAAAACATTTGATTGCTCGTTCCAAGTCTCGTTCATATCAGAATAATACTTGTATTGTAGTTTGTTCTTCTAGTTCGCACACGGCGGCGGCGGTCCGGTGACTTGTGTACTTCTCGCCAGTGGCGTGGATAATTCGGTCCTTTGTCTCGCGGGTCGGGCGGGCGTCACGCAGGCCGGCGAGGAGTGCGTGCCGCGCGAGGGCGGCCACTTGCGCCTCGCGTGCCGCGTCTTCCCAACAAACATTTCACAAATTAAAGGGATGGGCCCGGCGCGCAGCGAGAGCCCCCGCGTCAGACGACCGCCAGACGGCAGAGGGCGGAAAGTCGACAAAAATCTGAGCTGTTCGATGCAGATAAACAAAAATTATCATACTCATTGACTTAGTACGTTAAAAATTAAAGAAAATATTTAATTTCTTCTTCAAATGTAGCAAATTTATTTTGTGGTAACATAATTATAATTGACATAAATTAACTTTGTTAAAACCACTTATTTATTGAAAAAATCAACATGTTTCGAAGCCAATGGCTTCTTCGTCAGGATAACAAAAATAATATTTAAAAATCGAAGTATAGATCAAAATATTAAAAAGTTATATATGGATAATGATAATATAAAGTACCTAATTAACATGAAAATAAATTTAAAAGACAACTATTTGCAAAAAGGACCTGATTATTTATAATATTCAATTTACTATTTACACTCTTCTTATTTCCAAAATTTCTAATTTATCAAATTGTGATTCTGTATAATTTGTATGTAAAATTTGTAAACCCTTATTAATATCAAAAGAATGATCCATAGCCAAAAGATGGTTAGGAAATTCGGAATAATTATTACTATTTAAACACCTTAAATTTTAAATATTATTTTTGTTATCCTGACGAAGAAGCCATTGACTTCGAAACATCTTGAATTTTTTAAATAAATAAGTGATTTTAACAAAGTTAATTTATATCAATTAAAATATTTAATCTCCAAAAAGTTAATTAGAATTTTAAAAAATCACTTTTCATATTCTCTTAACATATAAATATTAAATAACATATTACACATGATATAAATCATCATATCGTATGCGTAATATAATCATTGTGAGCCGCGTTTAGGAAATTATTTCTTATTAGATATTTTTTCGTTTTGGAACTCGATACATACATTTGAAGATATATTAAGCTTCAACAACCTCGCCTTACTGTCGATAGTTAGAGTAATACAACAAATTCATGGTAAACACCGCGTTCATTTCACTAGTATTTTCTATAGCTAAATATCAATGACTGACATGGTAGATTTTTGGCCAAACAAGAGTAATGCTGTGATTGGATAAGTTATTGATGATAATAATTCATCTATTACACTCTAGTATTTATTGATAAACTATTTTGTACTGGAGTATTTTTAATAATAACGCATTTTAGAGGTTTCATTACCAGCCGCGAAATCTAAATACAATTTGTCATGAAAAGGACCACAGATGTCTAATATATAGTCCCTTTGAATATATGAAAGTAACTAATTTAGAACATATTTATATACAAATTTCAAAAATTTGATAATGTCTGTTCTTACGATGGAATAAGTGAATGTTGCATTGTGTAAAGTAATCACTTAAGCCAGCTCATACAGGTCAGAGGCCCTGGGCCACTCTTTTATACATGTTTTCGTATAAATAGCTTCATCTCTATGAAACTTTATAATAATTTACTTAAATAAATAAATAGTCATTCTGTCCTCTTTATCCTACAAGTGAATAGTTTATAATAATTTTGCAAAGTAAGCGCAAAATAGAGTATTTTCCTTCCCGCTAGCCTATCTACTACACGATAAAAATGTGTGTGATGACAACACCTTAAACAGCAACACCTTAATTTCAACTCGGGACAATAGGTTAGAATAAAATGATTAAATAGTTTAAACACTAATCGATTATGTGCTAAGTAAAGTAACCAAGTTTAATGATTCCATTACCGAAAAGTACGTTCCTCAGTAAACTAGTGAATTTCATGATAGGTTAATTAAATGTTAACGAACAACATTATTTTAATGTAAACGTGGTGATTATGCATCTGTACGTAGGTATACGAATTAGGTCAATGTTTGAATCTAATGTTTTTTAAGTTATCCAACCAGCAATCGCATTGATTGAAAATATAAATTTGTGTAATCGGCAAAATAATTAATTAAGATATTCCATTTCTTGTACAGGTCTGTATTATTGAAAATTTTATTTTTATATAATTTTTAAATAATATCAACATATTTTTAATTTCGTGTTAAGCATTATGTTAGCTGATAAATAATCTTCTTTTACCGAAAAAATTTGCTAAGAATCATGTATAAGTAAGCTATTTTTATTTTATATCTGAACCTTATTTATTTATTTCGTTATTTATTTATTTATTTATTTATTTATTTATTTATTTATTTATTTATTTATTTATTTAATTAATTAATTAATACACTGTACAACGTACCATTAAAGAAACAATATATATAAACATGTTTAGATTGATAGGTAATAATAAAAAAAAGAGATAAGATATAATTCTATCAAAAACAATTAATAAAGTGATATACATAAAAAAATAAAACATTACTTAACATAAAGTATAACAAAATTACATCAAATGAAATAATAGTTAACAAATCAAATATGAATGTCAACAATCAATAAAACTACAACAAATTAAAATAATTATGTCTGAAATTCAAGAAGCAACAAAATTACAACAAAATGAAATAGTTGTAAACAAATCCAATCTAAGAATCAAGAAGCAATAAAAATGACAGTAAAATAAAATGAAATGTAAAATTCAAAAATCTAAAAACAAGAGATAGACATGACATCAATAACCAATTATAAACGACCGAATTCGTCCAGAAGAGCTTTCTTGTAGGCGGCTAGTGTTTCCGAAAAAACATCCGATAGGTAGGTAGCCATACTCGTTTCCTAACCTATGGAGCCTTCTAATAGGTGAGCTATAGAGATAATTTACACTAACATTGTCACAATGAAACGATATACTTTGTCTAGTGCTCCTGGAAGAGATGTGATAAAAAATTAGCTGCGTTAGTTCTGAACTGTTGTAATAATTATGATAATAATTGTTTTTTAAGTGCTTAGTAGTTCATTGAAGGGGACCACCACACACCCTGGGCCGTGTTATGCGCAGAGCGTCCATATCGGCCCTGCACGTTCGCCGCCTAGTTGGCATTATTTTAATGCTAAACGCAGCCTCCTCGCCAAGCCGCAGGCAGGGAAACACGCACCCCTGCGACCTGAAGAGTCGGCCGCCCAAACCCTTCACTGTCCAAGCGTCTTTATTTAGAAAAAAATATACAATAATATGATAAAGGCAATAATAAACACAGATAAATAAAGTAGCTTAGTAGTACAGTAGTAATATTGTTGAGTAAATCATCTTCAAGTCGTGAGTTCGTGTCTTGTCTCGAGAAATTACCAAATCAGCCCTATTTTCATAGCACAAGCGTTTAGCTTAGTTTGAAAATAGTAATAATATTTTATAATAATAATTGTTCGAAAAATATTTTTTCTTCTGAATGAAGGTTCGATCTTTGTGGTGACATTATTATTAAAATAAAACACAAATCACTTTGTTTTCACCACTTTATTAGCTATATTGTATATCTTATAAAGTGGTGAAAACAAAGTGATTTGTGTTTTATTTTAATAATTAAAAGAATAAAAACAAGAAATATGTATCATTAGAGTGCCCTAATTAATGTTCATTTCCTATGTATACAAATATGTTTTGATTTTATCTTACATATATTTTTTTGTTTTTTTATCTTATCTTCTTTTCTTCTTTATCTAGTATATTGGTTTAATTATCTTTATTTTCTCTATTATTAATCTGTTAAAGGTCTGTAATTACTACTGTTTACTTGTGTAGGGGAGCGGGGGGCTAGTTGTAACAAATTTTCGTTTCTTGGCTATGGAAGCTTACTTGTTAGGTATTTAGGAAATGCAGCAGTGCTGTTCGAATGAGCTACTATTCAACTATCGATTTCAAATAAAATTTTGATCTAACTCATGACGAATTCTTGTAAAAATGACGTAGAAAAAAAAGAAGTGACAAGTGTCACAACTTACCCTGTGATTGAGACTAGTTGTAACAGGCTTGGGGCAATTTGTAACAGTAGGACCAGAACCAGAACAGAACAGAAAGAACCAGTACCAGAACAGAAAACCAGTTTTCTATTTTTCAAAGATTTATTTGGCATTAGAAACTTTAGACACGCTAAAACAGACTTAGGCCTCGGGTACGATACAAGTGGCGAGCGACAGAGCATCAGAGCGTCAACGCGCCCGAGTAGTGAGGGAAGCCGGCCACGATATGACTAAGCTCAGTACTGTGCCGTCAATGTGACCCTTACTACTCCGGCGCTCCGCCGCTTGCCGCTCGTATCGTACCCGAGGTCTTTTAAGTTTTATTCTTAATCTAATTTAAAAATTAACAAAAACATGTTCTTTCTTTTTTTAAACTATATACGAACTTTAGGATTATAGCCATTAATAATCTTAAATACAATCTGGTGGTCCATATCTTGCAAAAATATCAATGTACCTGAGCCTTGGAAACACAAACACGGGCGGGATGAAATTTCCTGAGGCATTAATGGCACATTCGAGAGTTACGAGAGTATCCGTTTCAGCAGAAGTGATAGCCCCTACTTGTTATTGTCCTCGTGGAGCCACAAATTTCTTAGGTTTGTGGACTGTAGTCACTCCAGTTTCATCGATATTATATATGCGTGATGGTGTAAACTGATACCAATCCATAACGTCTATAAGCTTAAAAAAGTCCTGAACGTTGGTTTTATTAAAGGATGTTATGCGGCTCAGAGATTTATTAGCTTCAGGCGTCCTCAGAGATAGTCTTGGATTTCTTGCCATAAAGTTTTTGAACCAATCAGGTCCAGCTGATTCATTTTTAAATTTTTCGCTTCAATCATAACAGCCCACTGGTATGCTAACTTTCTGACTTCCGAAGGAAGCGATCCAAAGTAGATGTTGGAGCAAGTAAGCAGGTATTCAGATATTTTAGCTTCTTCTTCCTCTTTAAAAACTAATCTGGGTTTGACATAGCCGACTGATACAGATTTGTTCCTCTTCTTTTATTTCATATGTCTATATAGCGACACACGACACAAATTAAAATGTATTGCAGCTTTTCATACGCTGGTTTTATTTTCCAAGACTTCAACAGAAGCCAATTCGTACACATCATGGCTTTGGGAAACACGATCAGTTTTTCTTTTATAATGTCTCATTTTGAAATAGATAAAATCAATTAAGTTCAACAAAAAAGTATTAAAAACATGTAGAGAAGAAATTTAAGTATGCCTCGTAATTTCGTAGAAATAATAAATCAATAAGGGCCCCATGAAAGTGTTACAATATACCGCACTACAAGGTTTTTTGAAATAACTGCTATAAAAAATATATCTTATTCAATAAATGCAAAATCACTTTGTGGTGCCATTTTAAAATTATTAAAATTAAAAACAAGTAACTTTGTTTTAACCACTGATTTTATTTTAACAAACACTCATTTTATTTTAATATTAGAATCAAAGAACACCTAAGGTGCTTAAAAAGTAATGGTTATTCAGAATTCGCCAACCACCTTATTGAAACTAATCATTCCTTTGATTTTGATAAAGGTATTAAAATTTTGCATACAAATAGCAGTGATATATAATTAGATAAATTAGAATTTTTAGAAATTAGAAAGAGCATTAATAGTAATTTAAACATAATAAATAACCAAACTCTCTTCACTAACAGAGTTACCTTTTAAATATATTCACTTATTAATTTTTAATTTTTATGTATACCTTGATTGTCATATATTTTTGTTTCTTACTTAACTTATGTATTTGTCTTTGATTTATCATATATTTTTATTTCTTACTTAACTTACATATTTGTCTTTTATTGTCTATGTTTTGTCTATGTTCTGGGGGTAATCTATGCCTGTGCATTTTCTTTGTTATTTTTCTATGACTTTATAAATTAAGATCTATACTTGTTATGATTCTTCAGTATACCTTGTATTCTCTTGAAGAAGGGACCGTTGGTTCCCGAAACATGTCGAGTGTTTGTTAAAATAAAATCAGTGGTTAAAACAAAGTTACTTGTTTTTAATTTTAAAAATATATCCCTTATTTGGTGAAAAAATTACAGTTAACATAATCGAAGTAAACAAATGCTAAATGTATTTGAATAAATCAATAACTGCTAAACAATTTGAAATCAAGAATAAACAATTTTGTATAAACAAAAAAAGTTCATTATCTGGTCTTATCGGAGCGCCTGCACAACGCCGCCTCCTGCGCCGTCCAGCGGGATACTGATCGCTCATATGATAGAATGGGTATTAAATAGTAGGTTAAGTTGAAAATCAAATGAATATTCTTCTATTATCTAGGTAAAAAATGCTTTTTACTACTGCCCCTGTTACAACTAGCCCCCCGCTCCCCTACTAATCATCCTTTATATATATATTGTACATTTCAATTGTTAATTTATTTTATATTGTTCATTTATCTTAAATAATATGTTCTATTAAATTACTATTTTTTTAATTATTTACTGTAAAACGTGTTTTATGTTAGGTATATAAAAATACTTTTAGTTTTATTGTACTGTAAAAGCCCACTAGGGCGTTTATTATTAATAAATAAATTAACATACCTAGCGCGTATAAGATAAGGTATAACCGTTTTGGGGGTATTTGTTGAGAAATTGTTATAAAGGATGGTAAAGATTGGGAAAGAAAAGAAATGAAGTCATCCTGAGCACTTTCTGCTACACACATGTACAATAGTACTAAAAAAGAAATATTTGATGAAGTTCAGGCAGTCGTGAAATGATCTCCGCCGAGAACGAAGTGGCCGAGGATCGTCGGAACAATGGGGCAGTCTTTCCGAGAAAAATGAACCGACGATTGCAGAGGTACAATAATATAACAGTAATATAATCATTCAGCGTTATAAAAATCAAATTATTGTTACATCACACTTAAGTAAGGCAAGGACCGTAACGTGAAATTTGAAACTTGAAGGCGGATATTGGATTTAGAAAACAAGTTTCTTCTGCTAATGGGTGATGTTAATGACTTTAAAAACATCGTGGAGGAGGGCTGATTCTTCGATACACCTTATTGCTAATTTGAAGTTAATCTCTTGCGGTATCGAATAGCAATAGGATCTATATTCTTCTGTAGACATAGATACTACCGCACTAAAAAAATATTGACTATTCCACTTAAAAAATGATGGCAAGCATATAACTACTCGACGTAATGATATACAAACGAACGTTTTTCATTCTTTGTCAAGTCTAAAATATTTGAAACAAGAGAAATCGAATCCCAAAGTGAAGAACATCTCTGAATGATTAAAAACGGATTCAATAGTCATAGATCACTAAGTAGACGTAAGTTTTTTAGAGATTGTGTCAACCATCAAACGACCAATCAATCATCGTTATCACGAGAATCTAAAGTCAAGAAGAACTGAAGGTACATAAGATTTCCAATCAGTCTGAAAGTTTTAGAATGTTTTAGAAAGATCTAGGAGCCGATCGAACATGCGAATATATACCAGAAAGATTGAAAAATTGGGTCCTTGTAAATTGCGTCGTGGTCACGCTGACAGATCAGTATATTTTGACAACAAGCGAAGGCCATAGGACTGCGCGAAAATATAGCGAACTGTGAATCCGTGCGGCGTGCAATGCATTACCAGAGATAAGTGGAAGTTTTTAAAAAAAGTGCACATTACAAAATAATGATTCAACTTATATTTGCATTCAGTGACTTTATTTTTAAATTAAAGTTAAATTTTTTACAAGTATTTCGATCTGTTCCCACCGTGGCGAACCCGTGACAGAAGAGTTTTAGCTGGGCTGCGAATTCTATTCATATGCACTCCAGAAAAACACCAATATTGAATATCTATCAGATCTCCTGAGACCAACATCGTGCAGAGATGGCCTTGTGATTTACCAAAGGTGGCTAGGAGTGATTGGACGATATGGTAAAAAGCTCCATATTCGACGTGAGCCCACCTTTGTTTGCGCTAGTTTGCAGGTTTGATGTTCAAAAATGGAACAACAATGCTGAAGGCGAGCGAATACATTGTGATCTGCCATCGCGTTAATTAATGGCGCTACCGGCCAACGCGCCCACATTTGCCTCGACACAATTACATGAACAAGTTTAGGGAGAATACACCGGCTATGGCCAAAAATCATCATTAAGTCTTATCCAAACGGGTTCTGTATTTTATAAAAGAGACTGTAAGAATATGCTATCATATTATCGATTGATATGGCAGTTACTTTGTGGCATAACATGAGTATTTTGATTTATACTACATAAAATTTTGTAATGCATACACGTTGAATTAAATTTTTCCTTTGTTTAAGGAACAATAACTCCTCAGAATTCACCAATCACATCATCAGTACCAACTATTCCTTCGATAATCACAGACTAAAACTACTTCACTCGGTTCCTCATAGAGAATTTATAATGAACATGGAATATTATGAAAAATAGAATCCCTCAAATCCCAAAAAGCTTAAATTCAGAGAAAACACTCATAAACAACATCGCATTCTAACAAATTCTTCCTTCGATCCTTGACATCTTTCCGTTAAAGCCCAAAAAATTCTCTCCACTGCTCCGCGACCCGCTGCTCCACCCAAATAAGATGACATTTATATATTTAGCTTAATTATAAATTACATGTTTTTGATTTAACTCAACGTGTGTGAATTACAAAGTTTAATTTTGTGTAATTTAAAATAAATAAATAAATAAATGTAAATCAAAATAAGCTATAATATTCATTCACCATTGCTCAGGCTCCATAGACTTGGTAATGAGTATGGTGAATTTGTTTGAAATATTTCACAAAAGTCAAAGGCGACATTTAAGATAGATGTTTGTTTTGAGCTGTTTATTGTTTTGTGGTAGTAAATATGTTTTTTTTTTTATTGAAAATTGTATAATTGATATTGAAATTATTTCTTTCTGAATAACTCTGCGGTTATTTAAAATAATATTTATTTTTATAAATGTGCTTTATTCTATTCACTACCTGTCGATAATTGTATAAGTTATCCATATATCCATATACAATTTTAGTTAATGACACTTCAATAAATAGGAAAATAAAAAATAAATGTATTAATCATTTCCGGTACTACTACTGTACTACGATACTTATTTTCGAATTAATAGATACAAATAATTTTTCAATTTGACAATTCTTCAAAAAACTAACACATACAAATTATATATTCTAACTTCTAATACATTAGTAGTTACTGATGTATGATTTATGTACACGCCACTGGTGCATCTATACAATCCGTGAATATCAAACATTATTAAGATTCATCAAACATAATAATTTCGCTGTCTGTCCGTCTGTCCTTCCATCCGTCTGTCCGTCTGTATATCTGTCTGTCTGTAACTTCGTGTGACGTCCATAATTTTGATCAAATTTACGGCTAAAAAAACGAAGACAAACGGCCGGAGATAGGGTTTGAACCCCGGGCCAGAAAATCCAAATTATTTATTTTAGGAAAAGTTAACAGAAAATCTAACATACAAGAGATAGAAAATAGTAACTTATGTCAATTATAAAGTTTCCACTTAAGATTAATTATTAAACATATTAGCAAATGCCATTTTTTATATCACTATATATTGATATATATATATGTTTATAGTTTCATTATATATTGATAAGGAATGAGGAGGGGGAGTGGGAAGTAGGATTAGGATAAAGGAAAGAAGTATGGGAGTATATGGGAATATAAAATCGAATGAACATAATATGGGAATATAACGATAAATTTGCTTGTTGGTCTTGTGGTTAGTGATCCAAAGGTCGTGGGTTCGAACCTCACTCCAGACCAGCAAGTTAGTCTTATTTTCATAGCACAAGCATTTAGCTTAGTTTGAAAATAATAATAATATTGATGTGACACGTTTTGTCACCATGTTTACTTTTCTATTTAAAAAAATAATGTTGATTATAATTAATTTAATCACGAATACGTTATTATTTTATTTTATATGTCTTTGATGAAAGGATCATTGTTTCAATACAATAACATTTATGAGATAAAAACTATTTTATATCTAAAAATAAAGATTATCTCATATATGTTTTCGGTCAGGGAAGTTTTTATACAGGCATACACACAAATAAATAAAAACTATTATACCTATATACTTTACTACGGGTACAGGTCAATTTTTTGTCCAGGCATGTGCTGTGAACAGATACACGTTAAAAGTGTGCGTGAACGATATCTGTGAGGGAAGGAGACAAAGATATACGATCGTTTCACGCCAGAAAGTAAAATCACAACGCACTTGACGCATGCTATCGGTTATGTATACCGAGCGTAGTGTATAATTTTAATTTAATACAATTATAATAATTATTATTAAACCATTTTTCATCTATATTTATATAAGCTTTTTTTGTTTTTCGTACGTACACGTTTATAATTATAATATACTGATTGGAACTATAGCCATAACCGGTGTCTCGGAATTATATTAACACGGGGACATTAATTAATTGCGGACACGAATATAACGATACCCGGCTATCGCGAGTGAAATCTTTAGGAGAGAATTTTACGGGCGTTTTGTGCGGAAGCGGCGAATTGTCACATCGCGGCCCGGCTCTGGTCATTAATCAAAATGTCGACATTTCATTACGATTATTACAAAAAACACGTGGACACGAAAATAAATTAATCAAGTAAATTTATGAAAAAATTAAACACAGCATTCGAGTTAATGAGAAAAATTTGCTTTGGCGACGATCATGCGACATGTATAAATGTATTTAAATATATTTGATAAAGGATAACTCGATTAAAAGTTATGCAAAAAATTCAGTTAAAAAATAATTACTCGTGCACCTTTTACGTATTACGTACCTACTCATAACCTACTATCGTAGTTTTTTATTTCTATCGAGAGAGAGAGACAGAGAGAGAGAAGGTTAAGTGTATCTAAGTAATATGTAGTGTGTGTGTTAAGAAAGAATGGTCATATAAAATAGGTGTGCGAAAATACACCTATATTTTGTTTTTATTTACGTTTGGTATTAATTTATTCTTGTGAATTAGATTTTCCGTGAGTCAAAAAAAAATGTCCATGTCTGTAATTTTATCATAAAAATTAAAATATGTTTTTGTCCTCTTGATTG
Source organism: Agrypnia vestita (assembly GCA_016648135.1). NCBI lineage: Eukaryota > Metazoa > Arthropoda > Insecta > Trichoptera > Phryganeidae > Agrypnia > Agrypnia vestita. The sequence goes on from JADDOH010010620.1 coordinate 40,171, forward strand.
GAGCGTTCGTTTTAACGTCCAGGTGACGACTTGACCGGTGATTGATGTTCGTGATTGTGATTTGTGCCGCACTCTTCAAATAACCCTATAACTCAAGCATCCTATTTTAATAAATTTTGAGAACATTACGCGTAACTCGTTGTACAATCAGTTCGACCTCCGCCGTGATAGGACGCTCTCCTGATGACCCTGAATAAGACTTCAGCGAAACGTCGAGATTTGCTTATAAATAAAATATTCTGTTAGTTTAAAATATCCGTTTTATTTAACACAAAAATATGCCTCATGGTTCCATTCTAAGGGGCGGCTGGTTGGTCAACTTGACTCAATGTTAACTTAAAACGTTGTTTACATGGAACGTTTAAATGTGCTTCAGTATGCGTATGTATGTGGGTATTTTAATTAATTTATGAATGATGATTGCACTTACTGAAATAAAGTGTCTAGTCGTTTTTTAAGCTGGCACTCTACAAGATAAAATGTTAAATTTGTAAAAAAAAAATATTTTTAACTCACCATCTATAAATATTGATTAAATTTGGTATTAAATTTGAAAATAAAACAAATGCTTTAATGATGACATTAAAAATACCAGGAATATAAATAAGGTTCGGTACACATTTACCGCCATATTAAACTATAATATTATATGAATAATGTAAGTGAATTCCTTAACAAAGCACTTAATATTTACGCTGCAAGCTATTACTACAGCGTATTAAGATAATTTTATTTTAATACGTATTGTACACGGCTACGGCTTCTCTCGACACATGGAAATTGATTTATAATTTTATGGAAATTGCTTCATTAATTCTTATACCGGGTGATAATCAAATTGTTTCATCAAAATCGCGTAAAACGCTAATCAACATGTGTCTATGTCCACAAACATATATACTATCGGGCGTGTGAAGTGAAGAAGTGATTCCCTGGGGGATCAACCAGGGGGGACAAGGTGGTCCTAGTAGAACATAGATGGAAGAAGAATACAAGATAGAACATGGAGCCTTTCCACAAAATACATTTACACCCACTAAATATTCTAACAATCTAATAAGTCCAAAAGATTTCGCAGGTACATGAATTTTTCCATTGAAAGTTAATTATTTTTTTACAACTTATATACGCGTTCCACTGGATGTTTGTCCGCAGGTTTATTTTTAAAAGTAGATCTGCTTATTGGTAGAGTGGTTAAGACCTAGGGAGCCAGTCAGTGGTCGGTGGTTCGACAGTTCAGGTAAACAGTAAGTTGCTCATTAGTAGTTCATTTGGTCATAGTCGTATAGCTGAATAATGTATAGAAAACTTGAGTTTCTTTTGCTTCAAAGTGTTTTCTTCAAAAATAGCAAAATGATTGTGACGTAATTATATAGGGTGTCCCGTATCTCGACGTCAAGCCGAAATCGGGTGATAGGCCAAGTCATAATAGTTAACAGAAAAATATTTTAAAAAATCTGTTTTAAAAATTATAAATAGAAAAATCTACATCCTGGGCGGTTTTTTCACTCCTGTTGCTACAAATCTTTATTTTTCTTCATTTTTTTATGTAATCCTGAATAATGCTTCTGTAAACTTTTGTCTAAAATTCAAAGCCAACTACTCCAACTTGCAAGAAAATGTCACTTTTTGACCTAACCAAGTACCTATTCAAAATCAATACTTTGCCCAGTTTTAACTGAGTGTTTTTTAAAATATTTTTCCGATAACTATTATGACTTGGCCTATCACCTGCTTTCGGCTTGACGTCGAGAAACGGGACACCCTATATTATTATAATTAATAAAACTATACTTTTTTCACCACTTTTAATAAATATGGTGATAATATAAAAAGATTATAATTAGTAAAAATATATTTTGTTAAGTCGTGAAAACTTATATTTTTGTTAATTATATTTAATATTTTTATTAATTATATTAAAATATTTCTTTATTGATTTACAGCGTACTGAAAATTTATTAAAATGATATTACTGTTTAATTAAATGAAGTCTCCTTTCTTTGAAAATACAAAATTAAAATTAAGAAGAAATTTTTTTTTTTTTTTGCAACTATGGCCTAAGCATCCTGTGGTATGAAAATAGTATTGGCATATACACGTATGTATGTATACACCCACTCAGCTACCAAAAAATCAAGGCAATGAATTATCTAAACATACCTTTTTTTATTACATAATATATTTTTGGATAGTCACTTCCCTCCTCGGGCAATACACGAGCAAGTTAGTAACGCTTCTTCGCTACCGATGTCTTCAATGAGCGTCATTTTTAAATTACTTCATCTTTGCTTTGCTTTACTTGATTTTTGCTTCGTTGCAAATTTAAATTCCCTCAGTTTTTTAGCTCTCAGTCCTCCCAGGGATCTTTTCTTTTAACTTCAACCACAAAATATTTAAACGAATTTGAAAGATATGAAACTGTTGATAATGGCTGGTGGTTGATGGCTCAAACCACTATTAAAATTGTGGTTCACAAAATTGAAATCCATACTCAACAGAGATGCAATAACAGTCTGACCCCTGTCAGTACGGATTATAATATTATGGTGTTGGTAATAACCACAAACTGGATACTGGATACTCAGTGAAGATGATGACTTTATGATCTATACTATCGCGAGACTGTAGATACAGAAAAAATTACACAAAATTGAGGTTTTCCAACACTAGATGGTCTAGAATAATCCATATTTTATATTTGAGCCCTTGCCCGGAATAACGTTGTATCCAACACAAATGTCAATTTTGAGTTATTGATGGAGTTATGTTAGGTATGTTATTATGCATCGATTAAGGTAAATAATATGTCAAGAAAAAAATATTTAGGCTTCTGGCTGCATTCCAGAACATGTTTGTGGAATAACGTTGTATACTGATTGATATTGTGATTTCAGATTATTTTGTCGAACGTTAACCGATTTTACTCAATTGATTTATCCATATTGATATTTGAAATGCTTTTTGATAATAATGCTGGCTTTATAATGCTCTTTATATCGTAACTTAATATAACACCGATACAAAAAGTTTATTTAATTCCTCATTCTTTTTCGCAGGGTCAAGTTTGTGCCAAAAACGTTTAAATCCGGGATGTTTTCTCCATTTTAATATCAAGATAAATATTTAATCAGTATTCAGGTTACTGAATTACAATGAAAAAAGTAATCATTTCGTCTTGTGTATTAAGAAATTGAATGTCCGACGCCGTATTCAGCAAACAGACGGAGATATGTAACAGTATGTACGAGAGACTTATCGTTCCGTAAAAGCTCTTTACCTACTAATGATCTCATCACAATCAGAGCTCAAACCTTCCACAAAGAATTAGAATCATGGACCTCCTATAGCTTTCTACCAACTATTTGTGGAAGGAGGGCAAGATTGGCTACCGTTTGGAAAAAAATCATGCAGTTAAGGAGCCTGGAACTAACTTCAATGTATTCCAATCTGCTGCCAATAAGACTGTTAAGCTCAAGGACCTCGATGACATTTGTGAATTCATGTTAGATGAGCACATGCTGCTTTTAAAAGGTATTATCAAGTAAAGCAGAATAAAAAAATCCATTTTGCGGAATAACGTTGTTTGTGAAAATTTCATATACAACGTTTTTCCACTGATTCAGCATGTTTTTTTACAATAGATTCAAATTTAATTGACTTTTCCCCCTATTTTATATTGAGATTTTTTAAGAATTATATATTTGTTATATTTAAAATATAAAATGTAATAAATTGTAACTGGTTTCGTTTTTTCAATTTTTCTCGGAATGAGAGTATTGTTGGATACAACGTTATTCCGGGCAAGGGCTCATTTATATCTGAAATAAATAAATTAATTTTATGGTTGTATTGTATGTTGTTTTACAATTATAATATTTTGTTCTCGCTATATTGTAAGCTGCTCGTCTCGGCACAGGTCCATCGTGAGATGAGTGAAATCCTCTTTTTCTAACCAACATGTATTTTGCTCAAAATAAATAAATAAATTTAAAAAATAGAAATTCCTGCAAAGATTTAAAAGTTAGTCACCCGAATAAAACCCGAACGTTCGCAAAATGAGAATTCCCATATAAAAGGCAACATAAAGGCAATAGTTGGCAACAAGGTTGTGATGATCCTTGTAGATAGTAGGGCATCGCGGCCTTGATACATTTAATAATAATTTAGTATAGCTCCTGGTCCGGCACCAGAGTTAGACATCCCATGGGGTGTGTGTTGAATATATAAGGCGAAGCAAATCTATAATACAAATCATTCCATTGCAAATCAATGTAAATCATATTCTTTTCACGGCTAACGATGTAAGATGACCCTAATGTGGGTCCTACTAAATAATGAAGGTTAGTAAGTAGCAAACCGTCGCGTTCAAAATACAATATATTGGATTATCAAATATTTCATTATTCTTATATGTGAGCGCGCGCGATTGAGCGACAGGATGCAACCGGTCGACTTCAACCATATGATGTAGCGATACAGTTGTTAAAAATTAAATATTCAATACAGAAATATTACTACTACTAAAATTCAACTTTTCATATGAAATAATGTTCTATACTATCAGAAATTGTTCTATACGATAAATTAACTAAAAATACGTATTAACTGAAAATAATTCTAACATCTTGGGTTCACAGACGAAATTGACAATACCTAATGCCCTTCGCATTTACTAAATGTATTACCTAAATAACCACAGCTATACCATCCTGTCCGTCAGGGACGAAACATAAAACACAGTTATATTTCTAAAAGTGCTACCTCTTACGCTACAAAAATACCTATTACAGTCAGGCTATGAATATGAACTATCTCCGCCTCATAATGGCGCCTGGTACCAATACTAAAACCTTTACTAGAAATAATAAATGCGAATAAATCTCGATAAATATAATATATACTATTCGTAATACGTCGTTGAATTGGCACATGATTCGTCTAATGGATGAAGGACCCCGTTGTGTATCGTAATAACTTCAAATTCTTTTATAGGAGCAGTGTGGAAACAATTGCATAATATTACGTAATAAAACATCTAACGAACCTAATAATCTATACATTTATGTTACAATAAAATACGTTCACTAGAAAGAATTCGTGTATTAGAAATAAAACATTTTCGATTGGAGACAAACCAGTAAAATCGTTCGAACGACGCAAAGGGAAAAATTCACAAATATTAAATAACATTGAAATTAATAATCATAAACACTTTGTATTAGCAAATTCTTACCTTGAATGGTGTCGTCTTAGACGTGTATGAACCTGTTCATATTAATTGCGTGAGAAAATAATACATATATTTGCTATTTACGAAATACGACATTTTTGAAGCGAAACTTCTTTATTAATAAGTAGATAAGGTCTCGGGGATGGTTTGTTCGAAAGGATTCTACAACAGCCCGTGAGTTTATATGAAATAATAGTTTCTTTGAATGCTAAGTTTTGATTTTTTAAACCCTCAGCATCTCTGCTGAGAGGGGTTGAGGCTCCGCGCCCGCCTAAACCCGGTGGCCGACTTCCTAAGTGACTAAACGACCCCCCTTGTTCCTCCGGAACTTACTGCATCCCGAGACTCTATCTCTTCTTTACGAGATGTGATCCCGTGACGCCCTTCTTTTAGGCTTATAATTGAGAAGGCCGTACTCTTTTGGCACGAGTTTCTGATGATGTGTGTTGTCTTGAGGCGCCTTTCTTTTAGGCCGGTGTTTGAAGAATCATGTACTCTTTTGGTACGAATTGATGACGACATTAGCCTCCTTTGCGGGCATAGTCGGCGATGTTACAAATTATTGTGCAATCTCATTATGCCTTTCAGAGCGGCGTCCCACGATTCTGCATCTTGCAACATTTACTTTGGACAAATGTTAGAGTGTTAGTAACATATTTATAATATCCCAGCTATTCCATATGAGTGAATGATTTTTATATTTATTCTGGCCCTGTCTTTCTTACAGAGGACGAAATAGAAGTTAACGTTTTCTATCAAGGTTTTACAGCATTCAAGCATGGAAATCCTTCCAAGACATAGGGAACCTTTTTGTTGGTTTAAGTAGTTTGCGCCAGATGAGGTTAGGTGGTCGGTTTATTGACGACCCCGAGCAACAAGGAGGACCCCGCCTTTAAGGGGCCCTGCAGGGGCTTGTGCGGGTTCCACGCCCAAGTGCCGGCAATCATCCACCCCTCAGCCAGCTAGGCTAACACAAACCAGATATCCCCAATCTTTAGTTAGACTTCCCCATTCTGTCCTTTACTCGTCATTCTGAAGCTACTTGTTAAGCTAGATGTACCGAGGTACTCAAATCATAAAGAGTTAACTGAAGACCGGATTGCGCAATACTTATGCAATACAGTAATTATTATAATGCTACTAAGTAATTCATATAGAAATCCGTGTATTCAAATTTTAGCATAAACGGTATGAAATTCGCTTTGCATAAAAATACACCCGTTTGGAACGGAATTCTTGTACGATTTGAACCAATATCACACAAGCAATCGTGATATTTAATTACACATAATTATTCCGAACTCAAATATTCCCAAAATAAATACATTTCGATAGTGAAAATAATTAACCGTAATAGATAATATGAATATGATCCTTATCTGTTACTCTTTGTGGCGGAATCCTCCTTCTGGTGCTGCGGGATGGTGGAATCTCTATACTTCGCCGCTGCAAGACCCGCTTTCTCTCAAGCTTGCAGCTCCTTTGCTCGCAACTGATGATCTGGAACTCGGGGCTCCGTCGGTAGTCTGTTGGGCAGCGCTCCCGCTCGCAAGTCTGGTCTCGAACTGAAGGGGCTGAGTACATCGTGTTCGCTCCTTTTATAGTAACGATTTCACCATACCTCTGAAATCCACGCTAGTGCAGTGACTCATCCTATGCGCGATGACCTCACCGCCGGCGCTCGCCATTGGCCGGATTCAGTCATCAGGACGGTCGCCTCCGGCTCAACCCGTCGAAAGGTAACGCGTGCCTGTGATTGGTCCGTTTCGTTAAAATAAGAGTAAAGCACTCGCTACACGCGAGACTTGCTGTTCCGTTTCATAAATAATAAAGGCTCGTTCGCACCTACTCACAAGGTCGAGTCTATTAGGATTGGCAAACAATATTAATTTAACACAGAATTATATCTATGGTATAATAAAAAACCTAAGAAATATTACTTGTATAGCCGAATATTCAATATTTTGTTAGCCTCTTGTAATACATGGAATCTTGAGAAGAAATATATCAGGCTTTTACTTTTAAACGATTCAAACCAGAAGAAATATATTTTTGATGTCCATACTTGGCTTTTTGAATATTATTATTTTAAGATTTTCTAAATTTATTAAATCTATCTCTATGTCGACCATCACAGCTTCCCCCTTATTTAGAGAGAGGAATGATCTATCAGATCGAGCCTATCTGCTAAATAACCCAATAGGATAGTATATTTCGTGATACTTATTAAGAGTTTCTAAGATTCCTTGGAAAATTAATCGTTGTTCTTTCCTTTCTCCTCGTACTATATTTCTATTAGGGTCGAATTCCTTCTCAACGGAACCTTCTTTGCGTATTTAAGCTACTGTAAACCATCTGCCTGTCATTCAAATGAAAAGTGTACAACTAATATAAATATAAGATTTGAAAGCAAAAGGGACTGTATCTAATTTATTCAATTAACTGAAAAGGTTCGATTCTTCATAATCGATTGAATGCCTCAGTAATCTCATCATTGTGTCTGCTAACCACTCAAGCTCCATCCTGTTATCAACACTTAAAAGGAACGCCCCTTCCCCCACTTTGTTCTCCTCCTTGCTTCCCCTACAATGTTACACTCCTAGTGTTCACCACCTCGCAACTCTATACTACTTTCCCCAGCATATACCTCCCTTCCCCCAGAATATACTCCCACTAACACTCCCCACATCCCCTTCAAGCTATACAAACCAACTCAACCGAGTAAATATTAACTGTATATTTCTCCTATGAAATGCGAGCTACGATAAATCTGAAGTTCCAGAATTATGTTAACCTACGAATTAATGTACAACCTATTCATATGAACTAAACAACCAGCTTCCTAATATATAGAGCGAACCCCTCGATCTCAATATGTCCTGTACGTGAGTAAACATGATGACGATGATACTTGCTATCCACTCTAAAAAGAAAAAGTGCAGTCCGCCTCCAAATTTTCTAATGACTAGTCGCAAATGGACAAGTCCCTTCAATAACCGTTGGGCGTCGTTTTAACTAACTGTCCAGCTAACCCTCAAGAGAGATGCCCAAAGACGATGCATATTTGTTAAAGAAGTGCATCCAGATGTCAAGAAAAGTTTCCCATAACTATTCCTTACTAACCTGTCTTCCCCCAAATTGTTAAGCGTTTGTCAAATAATCAGGCGCGACTCCTCCGTATAACTGTCCCTTGAGGTGAGTATTTCGCGAAAACGGCGCTATACAAATTATCCAATTATTATTATTATTATTATTAACTGTAATATTGTTCCTCCCAAAACTTTTTGAAAACCTATTGAAAACCGTATTCATCATCCGCATACTTCCCCCTACTAATGAAAGAATCTCAAGTATAATCAACATTATAAAATTTAAAAGTTTTCCTTTAACAACGCAACATGTTTAACGAAGTACACTGTTACAAATCAGAAGTGGTACACCCTAATATCTGTACTAACTGTAGTAGTCGTCACCAACACTGATATCCACAGAAGATGTATGTGTGTAACTGAATCAAGAGTTCCTAACGTATAATTCGGCTTGCTATACGACTGGAATCTACTCAAGTTCCACACGACCAACCTATCTACCCGAATCTAAAAGTAATGGCCACGACGACGCATGAAGGTGGAAGAAGCTAATGATTTCGTTATGCTACTACCATATCAAAAGGTTTTTTCATAGTCCTCCCGATAAAATCTATTTTCAAAAATTTTTTTTTTTCCAAAATGTTCAGAAGAATTCAGTAGCTCTCCAGAAAAATTGCTTTTTTATTTTATTTTATCACTATTCAACAGGATTTCTACATACACCCAATGTATAGTAAAAACAATAAATGCTTAATCAATCATAGCGTTACGACTTCTCAAAACTTGAAGAAACTCACATATCGTTAATTCCGGATTTACTTTTGTATTATTTCCAAGAAGATTGCGCCTAAAACCAAAACAACCCCAATATAGATACGTACGAAATTTGAAGTAGTGAGATGTAAACATTTAACAATTATCAACCCTGTATGTGAACCTTATGATCATTAAAGAAGCCAACTGTCCTTCTACCATATCTCATCTCTGTAGTCAAATAAGCTGTTGTTTATTTCTACTCTGCCTATAAATACGCTATATCAACGTATATTATAATATAATATATATTAATGAAGATAAAACAATTTCAATTAACGTTGCAATGAAGCGAAACAAAGGAATATATATAAAAAGAACAAAGAAGTCCAATTTTTAATTATTCGTTACTAAGAGAATATATATATTGCGCTCTCTATTACCGCTTCCTATAGACTAATACTAGCGAAGGCTCAAAACTTTCTCTGATTTCCGCTAGATGGCGGTAGTATGACCATTTTAATTCATATGCCAGGCCGTCTTGTAAATAAAAATGGAAGCAATTTTATTCTTGTAATTCAAATCAAAATAATTTTTAGATCAAAACAAGAAACTCAAATAATTATTTCGTGCAACAATACGCGTCTGTGTTTATATTACGAACAAGTCTATCAATCCTGCATACAACAAAGAAATTATAATTAGTTTGAATAACCAGAACCGTATATAACTGTGTATAACAATTAAGAACATATTTAGATAATTAAAATAATTAAGGACCATAATAAATCAATGAAGGAAATTATTATTTTTTTTCAATTAATTCAGCAACATTGTAGATTGACATTTTATTTTTTAAGGACAATTTGACGATAAAAAGGTATCTCCGAAACATGCACGTGAAAGTTATCAAATAATATAAGTAGATTTGTAAGAATACTATAATCAATTAATTTTTTGTGTAATTATTATCTGTAAAAATTTAGCTGAATTTAAAGATCTTTTTTTTTCAAATATAGAAACCCTTTTTAATATCATAAAAGTTTTCGTTTTTATATCTTCTTTTCTTTTAGATTCATATATTCTCGTGTTTATATTTTCTACTAAATTGTTATCCGGTTTTTATATTTATTTTTACTTTTATATTTTTCCGCTATTATTATTAATTACTATTGCATAACTCGTAAGCGAAAATATTTGCCACTGAACAGATTTTATCTAGCGTGGGTTAATTATTAGTTTATATTAATATAAGAAATTAAATTAAAACCGAATTTTAAGCTATCATAAACCCTCCGTGGCGCGCGCTGAAATCTGTCGCGGTGATCTGCCCGCATTCCAAGTCTATATTTCTTTGCATTTCTTCGGGCGCGACCTGTCCATATCCGCGAAGCAAACAGTCTGTTCATATACGCCCGACCGCGATAGTCAAACTTATCAAACGCTAAATGCTCAAACGTCTTGGGTCTCTGCCGCATCTTCCACGCTTGGGCCGAAACGTGTCCGCTCGCGTTATATAGGGAAACCGTCGCCGGTCTTTCTAACACGCAGCGCTCGCAAACCCGGCGGCTTTGGCCGTGTTCGGTGGTATATTTGCGAAACACAAACACAAACGCAATAATTAAAACCATTCAAATGTGAATCGTTTGAATCTCAACTACATATTTGTTACACTGCGATTCGCAAATCCCGATGGCCTAGGCCGTGACAGTGGTATACTTGCGAGAAAACAAATGCAATAATTAAAACCTTTCAAACGTGAATCGTTTGAATCCTAACTACATATTTGTTATACTGCGATCCGCAAATCCCGATGGTCTTTTTTAGATTGTGACGGTGGCTTACTTGTGAGATCGCATTCAAACAATTATTAAAATATTTTTCAAATGTGAATCATTTGAATTCAAACCACATAAAATGAATGAGATATGAAATAAATCACATATTCTATAAAATGGAGCAATACTTTTACAAAGAAACAGGCATTCCAAAATCGAACTAATATATCACAAGGACCAAAATTACTACAATAATTTTCGTTCACATAATATTAAATAATAAAAATGCCAACTGTCTATATGACAAACAACCTAAAGAAATTTCTAATACCTAGTATCACGTTTGTCTACAAATCTCAGTACGTGGTTCACATAAATGCTCAATCTTTTTTCTTTGATGTCACGGACCGTGGTCCGCAATTGTTTAAATAAAACCGCTTTTATAATCAAATATTTTCTTTCATTTATAATATTAACTAAACCAAAATGATTTTATTACTATGCAAATGAGTCCAACGAATACGCTCCTGTCTGGTCAACGGCACCACTGTAGTGATCCCGGTAGATAGTAGGGCATCGCGGCCTTGATACATTTAATAATAATTTAGTATAGCTCCTGGTCCGGCACCAGAGTTAGACATCCCATGGGGTGTGTGTTGAATATATAAGGCGAAGCAAATCTATAATACAAATCATTCCATTGCAAATCAATGTAAATCATATTCTTTTCACGGCTAACGATGTAAGATGACCCTAATGTGGGTCCTACTAAATAATGAAGGTTAGTAAGTAGCAAACCGTCGCGTTCAAAATACAATATATTGGATTATCAAATATTTCATTATTCTTATATGTGAGCGCGCGCGATTGAGCGACAGGATGCAACCGGTCGACTTCAACCATATGATGTAGCGATACAGTTGTTAAAAATTAAATATTCAATACAGAAATATTACTACTACTAAAATTCAACTTTTCATATGAAATAATGTTCTATACTTTCAGAAATTGTTCTATACGATAAATTAACTAAAAATACGTATTAACTGAAAATAATTCTAACATCTTGGGTTCACAGACGAAATTGACAATACCTAATGCCCTTCGCATTTACTAAATGTATTACCTAAATAACCACAGCTATACCATCCTGTCCGTCAGGGACGAAACATAAAACACAGTTATATTTCTAAAATTGCTACCTCTTACGCGAGAGTGCTACCTCTT
>JADDOH010010621.1:0-92174 GCA_016648135.1 Agrypnia vestita
GGAATATTTTCGTATCCTAAATTTTTCTGAAACTGAGTTAAATTGGAAATGGATAATATTTTCAAGATAAAAATAAGACTGCAAAAACAGTATATTATAAAAATACTGATTGAAAAGTAAAACAATTTCAAATATGATTGGATTAAAAATCGGAAAAAACCGAAATCTAAACATAAAAAAATACTAAACGTATTCTATGTGAGCATAAAATATGTATTACATTTGTTTATAAGTAAGCTTTAGTTTAGTAAAAAAACGCAGACAATTTATTTGTTTTAATAGAGATGCGAACACGGAATACGTTTCACATCAATATTCTTACCATTTTCAAACTAAGCTAATTGCTAAAAATAGAACTTACTTGCTGATCTGGAGAGAGATTCTAACCCGCGACCTTTGAATCACGAGGCGACTGTCCTAACCACAAGACCAACAAACTACTCTTATTATTATTATATAGTAAAATTGGATTCAAGAATTGTTTAAAAAGTATTCTGAAATTTTCAGGTATGCATATGTTAAGTTGAGGGTGTCAGCATCGATATTTAAGTATGTATCAGGAATCTTCCACAATATTTAAAATATACATATAATATTGCACGAGAATTTATTTGTATATTTATCATTTTTATTATCCAATTTGATCGTGATCTTCGTGTCATGTCTTCACACCCTTCTGACTTTCTCTTCCATCTTTCCCGGCATCCTACATATCTTAGCGCTGTCACCAGGTAAATACCGTAGCTTTTTTCCACTTGTTCGGTCTAACTCTTCCTTTTTCCCTTGACGTGGTCCACCACAAGAAGCCTCTCTATGCTATCTGCTCATCAGGCCAGATGTCTAAAAAATTTGAGGATTCGTCCCAGATAGGCTCCTTTATTTTGAGTACTTGTTATATGGAGTGTCGCTGACCACGGTATACGCAAAAAAATTATTTAGGTAGGTATCTATGTCTTCTTCTTCATTGCACCATCATTACCTAGGTAGACTATTTGGGTGGACTTTTCTCGTTCTCAGGCTGTATCTTCTTCGGTTCTGGACGTCGCTTTCATCTAGACCATTTTTCTGCAGTATTTTAGAGAATTGATTTATCCGAGAGTTCTTTGGTCTTCCTCTGGATGACTTTCGATGAAGCTTCATAGATATTGCATACTTTACCGTGTGGTCTAGTGATCTCTGTCTTATATGCCCATTCTATCTTAGCTTTTTACGTCTATATATCCATTTTAATCTATATATGTATCTATTTATTTCATTTTAACACATACCAATAACATTTTTTAATCAAAACTTTTTCATCACACCCCGGTTAACCAAGCCAATTCCATGCCCATTAGGCTGTGAAAGTTGTCGTATAACCTCAATATTCTCACGATTTTCAACTTAGCTTAATTCGTGTACCACGAAAACAGGACTAACTTGCTGATCTCGTGAAATGAGGCTGCATCACTGCAAGCACCACTGGACCACTAGATCATCAGATGAAAATCTTAACCACCAAACAAACCAGTTACTTTTTTATTTCATTTCCTCTTTTTAAGCCATTCCACAAAAGATGTATGAGGAAGAAGGCATGCCTTTGACCGAATTTCGTTGTCATTTTTGATACAGTAAATCGTAGTATATTTTTCTTGGACTGTGATATTGTAGATATTTGTGGAGTCTCGTAGTTTTCATACGTTTCTTTGAAAAAAATATCAAATTTTCAATATACGCAAATAGCACCTATTTAAGCAGCGTTTTTTTCGATGATGAAACAAAATGTGTGAGGAAACTGCCTTAACGACCGAATTTAGTTTTCATTTTTGGCACAGCAAATTTTCAAACAGAAAAGTCAAATGAAGTGCTTGTCCGCCGCGCGAGGACTATTTTAATACTAAATTACCTCCAGCGCAATAAATCTGAGCGTTATCTGCAGTTCATTTGGCAGGCCGGCCGGGTGAACAATAACGGTGGCGGTGGATTCATATTTTCAGCGTGCGGTCATGCAGCCATGTAAACAATGCACGTGCGGTCATTTAATGTGACGTATTTATAAACAATGGCGCATCGGTTGCAATAACAGCGGTGATTAATATTTAGATGAATTTATAATGCAACTGACAAAATTGGGTTTCAACAAAAAATATATTTAAATCTCAAAAACTGTGCGTTTGCTTCCAAGTAATCCCTTCACGGTTTGACTGATCTAAGCCAAATATTGCATTGTTGCTGGAGAGTCCTAGTTTCCAGTTCCCGTTTCTGCGTTTCTAGTTCAGTGTTTCAGGAAATAAGTTGTGTATTCACTAAATAAGAAGCGTGGAAGAGCTGTTCCGCACTGCCCTGGACAGGGAAACTTTCTCTCAGATCATCGCCGATGTTGGGGGGACCCGACAGGAAACATGAAGAAGAAGAAGATTAACAGAATGTTAGTAAACTTAGTAAAAACCACTGCCACATTTACGGTCTACCGATTTATAGACGTACCCGTCTCTTCGTCAGGACCAACACTACACTACTATATTCACAACACTATACACCCCAATCATAGTATTGTTAAACTATCACCACTATTGATCACATGCGTGTTAATCTTGTCAGAGACAAAATTAACACGCATGCGACTGAACAAGACTGAACAATTCAGGAATCTAATGAGAGAGAGTGAGAGGGGGCGAGGTCTAAACCACCTTATAGAAAATAATCATAAATTTGACCCAAAAATAGGGGTGAAAATATTAAATACTGAAAATAAAGGTTTACAATTGAATAATTTAGAAATTTTTTACATTAGGGAGGCGGTGAATAATAGAGTACCTCTCATTAATAACCCAATTAATTTTCCATATAGCCCTTTCTTTAATTTAACGTTCACAAAAGACGTGGTAACACCCTCTTTAGACCCTAGAATATGGTAGTGTAGTGTTGGTCCTGACGAAGAGACGGGTACATTTCGAAACCGGTAGACCGTAAATCTGGTAGTGGTTTTTACTAAGTTTACTAACATTCTGTTATTATGTCTAACCACAAAGTTAATGCTTTTAATATTAATAATATTTAGAAGAAGATTCACTAAATATATAAAAGTTTTCTTATGCACAGCTTCAATTAGTCAAATCATCCCAATTATAAAAATTTCGTTGTCTATCCGTCCGCCCGTCTGTCTGTCTATCTGTCCCCGTAACCGACTTGCAAAAGTTTCGTCATTTTTGACGGGTTACGGCTAGTTTGATTATATTCAAGGGTAACACCACCTTGTAATTTACAAAAAAAAATGTTTTTATTTTTTATTGTTCCTATACTTTTAAAACTTAAAATATGACGATTATTTTATTCATCACTCATTCAAGTTATAGCAATCCGAAGCGTTTATAGAATATAAGAGATATACATTATGAAGTCTTTTTTTTTAAAACACGCTTACGTAATTGACATTCTCACTGCACGCCCCCGGTTTCCAGCTTGCGCCCTGTAAAGCAGATTTAATGGACGAGGGTAGGCGACTCTCCGTCATCGAGCTCACCAGCTCCAACTAATAATGGTACGCGGTTGATAGACACACGTCGGAAGTGATGTGCGGTTTCATCCAACGCGGGAACTACTGAAACGGGAACACTAATTAACTCGTGATACGAAAGTACAGCCCGAATTCACAGGCAGACGTAATATTAAATAACTAAATATAACCACTCGAAAATGACGTACTTTAATTATATATTTCGGCCACGAGTTAAGAAGTGGTTTTTCTTTTCATACCTCATCATTATTCGAGTTAAGAAGTGGTTTTTCTTTTCATACCTCATCATTATTCACGGTCACCTGGTAACGTTAGTGACATATACTGTTACGTAGAGAAATGTGTTTTTTTTACTCTTTCTTTTAACTCGTAACTGCTTGTCGGCTTGTCGCTTGTCTGCCGAAAAAACTTTGGATCGATTTTTAACCCTTTTCCCGTGATTCAATCGAGCTGAAACTTTACAGGCAGACTCGTGGCGATGATAAAAACCATCTAACAAAATTATTTAATAATTATAGTATAATTTTGGATTATTTGAAATTTTAACGATATATATTAGGTCCTTACATATGAAATTGGCGTTTAGTATGGGAGGAACATAAAGTCGATTTTTTTTATTATAATATATTTATTTAATCAAAGTATGTACCATTGCTATCTATGCACTTTTGCCATCTCATAGGTAGTTCATCGATCCCTTTACTAAAAAAACCATTCGGACGGGAATCAATAAAATCTTTGAAGGCGGTTTGGACTGCCCCATCGGAGTTGAATTTTTTCCTTTGCAAGAAGTTATCCAAATTTCGAAAAATGGTAATCTGTTGGGGCAAGGTCCGGAGAGTACGGTGGATGTCTTAGACATTCCAATTGAAGCTCCTCTAATTTGGTAGCCGTCTGTTGTGCAGTGTGTGGTCTAGCGTTATCATGAAGCAGCAGTGGCCTAGAGCGATTAACCAGCCTCGGTTGTTTAGCAGCTAGCTTTTCCATCATGGTTTGCAGTTGCTGACAATAGACATCTGCCGTAATCGTCTGGCCAGATTTAAGAAACCTGTAGTGAACGACACCAGCACTAGTCCACCAAACGCTCACAAGTAACTTTTTTGGATAAGAGTAAGAAAACTGTAGTGAACGACACCAGCACTAGTCCACCAAACGCTCACAAGTAACTTTTTTGGAGTCCATTTTCGCTTGGGGCATGGTTTGGCTGGTTCGGCAGGGTTCAGCCATTGCGATGAGCGCTTCCGATTATCGTACAGGATCCACTTTTCATCACAGGTAATGATTCGATTTAAAATCCCTTCATTATGGTGCCGGTTGAGTAATGCAACGCAGCAGTCAACGCGCGTTTGTTGATTTGCTTCACTCAATTCGTGAGGTACCCACCTTTCAAGCTTTTTCACCTTACCAATTTGCTTCAGTGGATTAAAACAGTTTTATCACTAACACCGCAGCCTGTAGCTAACTCGGATGTGGTTTGCGATGGATTCCGCTTCCACAATAGCCTTCAATTCTTCATTATCAACTTTGGTCTCCGTCCGTCCACGGGGCTTGTTCTGCAGGTCGAAATTTCCAGAACGAAAACGTTGGAACCAAAAACGCACTGTGTTTTCTTTTGCGGCACCGTCGCCATACACATCATTAATCCGGAGCCGTTTCTGCAGCACTGGTGCCACGGTGGAACTCGTACTCGTAAATAACGCGATATTTCAAGTTTTTCATTTTGTAAACTGAGTGACGCAAAGAAAAAAACAATTGAGGAAAAAACAAATGAATTATAATTTTCAAAACACAAATACATGAGTAAATAGCTGTATAAATTTGGATTTGGAATTCCTAACCAAAGAGAAGATATTTGAGATCAAATTTGCCAGTACGGCAAAACCCCAATTTCATATGTAAGAATCTAATATATTGTTTAATTTTCGAACCCGACGTGTGTAGTAGACGCGAACCCTGTTTCAATGAGAAAGGAAGTATAATAAAAACTTGTTTTTTTGTGGGTTAGTTTTTTTTGTTTTTTATCTCTCGTATTCGAACGATATTTAATCAATATTCGCGCCACTTGGTAGCGTTACTTACGGTTACTGTAACATGTAGAGTAATGCTTTTTTTAACGCTTCAACGGACCATGAGGCCCAAAAATACTCAAGATTGAGTAAATCGTAAAGATTAATTATATGTACTTCTGCTGAAAGCGCCAACCCACGAAATGCTAAAAATGAGTTATTTACGGGTTTGGATAGCTCAATACTTGGTACAAATTTAAGTGCTGCAAACGTCCATGCGTTTAGATATTATAAATTCAATATTTTTCTAAACCACATCACGCAGTCATCACCATTAAATTAATTAACTAACATTAAAAATAAAAAAGATGCACAAACTTGAGTCCCGACGAAAAATATTCGATCTCATTGTGCTACACAAGATTCTCAGCGGAGCTATTGATTCTCTCTGTCTATCTGATATAAATTTGCATGTTAAACCCCGTATAAGAAACCCGGAGTTCTTCAGAATAAGTCAGCACACTAATAATGTCGGTTACTTTTCTCCCATTACAAGGTTGTGTCGCACATATAATTTGTATTGTGCTGACCCTAACATTGATGCTGATATTCTTGCAGATACCTTATCTTTGTTCAAAAACTCACTTATACACAACATCCATTTTCTAAACGACGACATAAACTTATAGATCCATTAAATACTAATCGCACTACACTCAAACACAAATATATAATATACATAAATGTATATGTGAAATATAATTAATTACAAAAATACATGTTACTAGAGCGTGCCGAAGACACTTGTAATTGGGATAATGGGCATAGTCCTCATTATAATGATTATTATCTGAGTGTCATGTACCCATTATACTGTTAGTGTCTCTAATAAATAAAAAAATAAAAATAATAAAAAATAAAAAAAATAAAAAAATAAATTAAATAAAAAATAATAATTAAAAAACTCAAAAAGCATCCAAGTGTTTTGACTGCTTTCTGCAGCTTCAAATTTATAAATCCTTGGAAAACAAAAATATTGATTGAAAACATTCATGTAGTATGGATGTATTAAACAACTTTTCATTTTAATATTACTACACGTAATAATTTTGTAGGAAGCATCCAGATGATTTTGTTCATTTCGTGCTTTACCAAATCCATAGAATAAAATAAGTAGGTACTATTTTTCGTTTACTTAGAAATTTTTTAGAAAAAATCCAACTTGTAAAATGCGTCATTTTTTCGATAATTTTTTTTCTTATTATTAAGTACATATATTAAAAAATCCTAAAGATATTTCTATAATAAAAAATGTGCAATAATTAATTAAATATCGACTTATTAGGTTTTTGTAGACTCAAACATAAAAAGCCATTCTCTCAATTCTACATTTTTTCTATTGGACTCTTTCAACAGAACTACATCCAATTGTGACACTACTGGGAATCGAACCCTGAACTCTTGCAATTCTGAACCACCGGGAATACTTTGAGAATCCAGTGAACCATCCCAGACTATTCCAGCAATTTTCAATGAACTGTAAAACGTGTTGAGTGCTATAAAATCCTCGATTACGTGCAATTCCTTCCGCTTCTACAATCTCGTGACAATATTTGTTAGAATGCATTTTTATATAAGTACTAGTTGTAACCCATCAAAAAAATCAAGAGAAAAAGTTTTCGTAAAATTTTTTTTAAGTAGTTACAGATGTTAAACGAAATTACCGGGACAGACGGAATTATTATAAATGATATTTTATATATGTGTTATAGTATATATCACTGAGATGTGATATTGATAAAGACATTGATGATTGTGTAATCCACATAGAGCTGTTAATATTTTTTAGCAAACATCACAATCGTTTTTCACCAGTGTTGTGAAAATGTGATACATATTTTGTGAACACCTTGTTAATCCGTAAGACCGCGCATTTCAGCACGTACGGAGATATATTGCTGATTCATAAATATTTAATTTATAATTTTTAATCTGATATATAATCCTGGAAGATCCCACAAGCTTCTGCGTGTGAAATTATAAAGCCTTCATATTTATTTGTGTGAGAGTTCTTATTTCAGTCGTAATCGATGAAGGTTATACTTAGGGTTTTTACTGCCACGTGTTATAAGAAAGAGACAGTAGAAAATAATCGACATGAAAGAGAGTTTCTGGTACTTAAAAGCATTTTTTACTTTATTTAAAATTAAAAAATCAACACGCGAATATCCAGAATTGTTGAAGCTTTATACAGAATTATCCTCCGGTATTTGGTTTATCTGATCATGTCAGATATTTTACGCATACTATCTGTTTCTGATGCTTCCAACGAAAAATATAATAATTTATTAAAAAGTGGATTGCTTTAAAAATTTGTCTAAGATGTGTTGATAATCAATTTAAAAGAGACTTCATGTAAGGTCGAAAATTTTTCTTTAATTTACCAAACTGCAGTAGCGAAATTGGATAAAGCTCCATTCCCGGATAGAGTGGAGGTCCGTTGTTTAAAATCCCGGTAGCGCCTAAAATTTCTTTAATTTGATTTTTCTGTATATCTTTTGTAATTGATTAATAAATTGATTAAGAAAATATTATCAATTACAATTATAAAACTAGGCCAAAAAGGAACGATATGTTCGTAATAAGAAAAGCAAATAATTTTTATAGCGAAATAATGAACTAGCGAGATTTGCACGAAATTTATATATTATTGTTTAAAAATACATTTTTTTAGTAGTTGCAATTCAAGAACAAAGCTGTGTGCCTATTGAGAAAATGTATGACTCAATTAGAAAAGGAATACAGAAAAATCAAATCATCAAAAATATACTTTGATTGCTATTCGAATTTGAACCATGGACCTCCGCTATATTCGGGAGCAGCGACTTTAGCAGTTTCAACAAAAAACAAAGGCTAAAATACTTTTTCGTTGATTTGATTTTTTTTGTATTTTCTAATTGATTCATAAATTTATTTTTATTTTATTTTGAAATTGAAAATAATAAATATATAGCTTATTTATGTATTTGTGGAAAAATTGTCAAAATTGTTTTTTTTATACTAGCAATATGCACACTACGTGCAACATCGTTTTTGAATTTATATACAGGGTTATTTGGAAAACATTAATAACCTCGCAGGACTATATTCCAGCCTTGATTATGAGTCGAAAATGTTAAAGCTATTATGACCTTATATCAATAGTTAAGGAGATATGCGACATCAAAGTTTGCATTTTTTTTTCAATATTTCTGACTTATTTTTTGTAAAACGTCGGACTATCATTACAGTAACTAATATCGAATATGAAAAATTCATTGCCTTTAATACAAGTCAAATAAAAAAATAAAAACCTTCAAATTTCAATTGGAATGTTTTCCAAGTGGAATTTTTTCAGGGTTCTTATTATTTTATTTAACTTGTATTGAAACGAATGAATTTTTCGTAATCGATATGAGTTTCCTCCAACGCTGATTTTAGGTCATGATAGCTTGAACATTTTCGACTCATAATCATAGCAGGAATATAGTCCCGCGAGGTAATTAATGTTTTCCAAATAACCCTGTATATGTACATTTTTGTTTTTTTACACTCGAAAAAATGAATATTTCAAAAAATTTATTTGTTTGTTAAGACGAGTTTCACGCTTCTTAATTTTTCATATCCGTAAAAATTTTCATTAACAAACCAAAGAATAATCAAGTCAAAAACATAATTGATAAACTTTAGATTAGTTGATAATATGCCTGGCATTATCTTGTTTTCATCTCCGTCGCGCCGGCCACTCAAATTAGCCTCAGCGCCTTGACGCGGACGTACAATTGGTTGAATTATGATTTCTGGTTTCTACGTCTTGAATTTTATATTACGTCTTAGAATAAAATTAATATTATTCCGTTAAAGACACAAGAAATCAAAACAGAGATTTTAATTAAAATTTTCCGGACTCTTGATGAGATCTTCATGATGTTCAATACAATAAATATTATTTTTAATTAAAACAGAGGTTCTAATACAATAAAATAATTATTTCGTTTTATTTTTTTTTCATTTTTTGATACATATTTTTATTTGCAATGCATTACATTTATAGATACATAATTTAATTTTTTTTTTTAAATTAAATTAATTAATATAAGTCTTTAACAATTTTAGCTATTGAAAGCTCTATCTTTAATGTATCGTTATTTATTGTAATTGCAATGAATATGAAATAAAGATATTAATATTTTTCAATGAGTACTTCACTTACCTATTAACCTGCACATAATGTATAGATTAGTATATAATATAATATTTTTTTTAGGTTTAAGGTATATAATATTAGGTCCTTACATATGAAATTCACGTTTTGCCGTACTGGCAAATTTGATCTCAAATATCTTCTCTTTGGTTAGGAATTCCAAATCCAAATTTATACAGCTATTTACTCATGTATTTGTGTTTTGAAAATTATAATTCATTTGTTTTTTCCTCAATTGTTTTTTTCTTTGCGTCACTCAGTTTACAAGATGAAAAACTTGAAATATCGCGTTATTTACGAGTACGAGTTCCACCGTAGCACCAGGCTGCAGAAACGGCTCGAAGGATTAATGGTGTGTATGGCGACGGTGCCGCAAAAGAAAACACAGTGCGTTTTTGGTTCCAACATTTTCGTTCTGGAAATTTCTACCTGCAGAACAAGCCCCGTGGACGGCCGGAGACCAAAATTGATAATGAAGAATTGAAGGCTATTGTGGAAGCGGATCCATCGCAAACCACATCCGAGTTAGCTGCAGGCTGCGGTGTTAGTGATAAAACTGTTTTAATCCACTTGAAGCAAATTGGTAAGGTGAAAAAGCTTGAAAGGTGGGTACCTCACGAATTGAGTGAAGCAAATCAATAAACGCGCGTTGACTGCTCTGTTGCATTACTCAACCGGCACAATAATGAAGGGATTTTAAATCGAATCATTACCTGTGATGAAAAGTGGATCCTGTACGATAATCGGAAGCGCTCATCGCAATGGCTGAACCCTGCCGAACCAGCCAAACCATGCCCCAAGCGAAAATTGACTCCAAAAACGTTACTTGTGAGCGTTTGGTGGACTAGTGCTGGTGTCGTTCACTACAGCTTTCTTAAATTTGGCCAGACGATTACGGCAGATGTCTATTGTCAGCAACTGCAAACCATGATGGAAAAGCTAGCTGCTAAACAACCGAGGCTGGTTAATCGCTCTAGGCCAATGCTGCTTCATGAAAACGCTAGACCACACACTGCACAACAGACGGCTACCAAATTAGAGGAGCTTCAATTGGAATGTCTAAGACATCCACCGTACTCTCCGGACCTTGCCCCAATAGATTACCATTTTTTTCGAAATTTGGATAACTTCTTGCAAAGGAAAAAATTCAACTCCGATTGGGCAGTCCAAACCGCCTTCAAAGATTTTATCGATTCCCGTCCGAATGGTTTTTTAAGTAAAGGGATCGATGAACTACCTATGAGATGGCAAAAGTGCATAGATAGCAATGGTACATACTTTGATTAAATAAATATATTATAATAAAAAAAATCGGCTTTATGTTC
This sequence comes from Agrypnia vestita, assembly GCA_016648135.1. Lineage (NCBI taxonomy): Eukaryota > Metazoa > Arthropoda > Insecta > Trichoptera > Phryganeidae > Agrypnia > Agrypnia vestita. The sequence goes on from JADDOH010010621.1 coordinate 11,071, forward strand.
CTCCCATACTAAACGCCAATTTCATATGTAAGGACCTAATATTTATGTTTGTAAAGTAATTTGAAAGTTAATTTGAAATTTGAATTTGAAAGTTATAATGTTGTTAATTTTGATATAATATTTATCGTAGCCGAATGCTTTGTATAATTAATTTTTGTCAGATTTTTTAGCTTATACATAGGTAAATAGCTTATTTTCTATTATAAAATTGATGCAATCCACTCACAGAAAGCAATTGATCAAGAAGATTCATAATATGTTAGATTTGAATTAGGATAGGTACATTTGTTTTATAAAACAACTGTTTTCTGATTTTATAAAAACAACCTTATCCAGACAATGCAATTTTGGGTATTTTTATTTTTATTCGTTGTGTACACGTTTTACAATAAATTGGAAATCACTAGAAATGTGGAGAAGTTATTCGATTATACTCAAAGTTTCGCGAAGTGACATTATCTGTATAAAAAATGACTATCCCACTACGAAGACAGTGCATTATGTCATAGAAGCTAGTGAATTATGAACCCCTGCGATTGATGATCATAAACAAAAGAAATAGAAAAATACATACCTACGTATTTGTGATATAATCTCGAATATCAAATGCAAAATTGGCGTGAATTAAAGAGCGGTACTCCGATTAAATTCATCTCCAGTGATATTAGTAAAACTTTAATTAATTTCAAGTGTTTCATTTGCCTCTTTCAGCCACGATCCCGTGATAAGATACACACACAGAAGTTTCGTTAGGTCCGGGATAGTATTTTTTGGCTTTTATCGATACAGAGACAGAAGAATACTATCAACTTGCCAGTTCATTTCATGGTACTGTCATAGAATATACAGAATTCAGACATATTTGACACATTTCTTTAACAGTTTTTTCTTTTAAAGCATGTTAGCCTTGACAGGCAGCGTGCTTTTGTGAATAGTGTGGACTGGAAAAAAATGGAAAAACTCAGGCTGGACCAGATAGGTCATTTTGTCGATCAATAGTCACTTTTGAACACACTTTTATTAGTATTATTGCTCAATACTGAAGATTTATTTTTTCACAATAATATATTTTATTAATAATTATTTGATTTTTTCCACAGAGGGACAATTATAAATTAAAATAAATTATAGAAGTCTCAGAGAGATGAAGCTATTTATCTGAAAAACGTGTTTGGAAGTCTCGATAGGGAGGCCCAGGGCTTTTGATCTATGTAAGCTAGTTTAAATGATCACTACACAGTGTAACGTTCACCAATTCCATGTAAGAACATCCACAATTTTTTTTTTTTTTTAAGTTGTATATATGTTCTTAATCATTTTCTTTCATGCATTAAAATGGACTTTGTAGATATCTACGGTTTTTGTCATGACTTAGTTAACATAGATTTCATAGCTGGTAATGATAGGTCTATATGAATATACCTCCTTTACATACTTATATATGGTATTTATTTGAAAAACGATATCTTGTTAATGTAAATATATATCGAAATAACCTATAACGAAGAAAATAAGGTAGATTTAGTAAAATACTTAGTATATTAACTATATGTATATGAACAGTCATTTAAGTTCAATGACAAAATAAAAATTTGATTTTCTCGAAATATTATTTCAAAGTTACGAGGGGTTTGTTAGTCAAAATAAATATCATTTTTAATTGTAGAATTTCGTAAGTTCGCGGCAAAATTTGATATTTTTTATAATAAAAATATCCCAACAAAACCAAACATAGTTGCTTAGTAAGGTCTATACCTAATATTTCTCAATTTTTCAGATATTTTCAAGAAAAATATATTTTAATATATATTGACTTAAAATATCGTATTTCATATTTTCCATCTATCGGACTGTTACTTTGCCTTATTAATTTTAAGATATTTTCATAGTAAACAATACTAATTTTTAATGGACACGTTTTGCACTGAGGGAATTCATATTAACGTCTATGAAGGCCATTATAGCAGCTCTTTTTTTTAAATTCACGCTCAGGCAAAAATATTTTAAACGAAAAATGCTATTTTCGACTCGTACCGTAATTTGACGTTCGAGTCACTCAATGTCAATTTCTCGGAATACGATTAGCTCATATACTATTTGTTGATTCAAATTCTCGTGAATTATTTGAGTAAAGGAGGCTGTATTGTTAATAATTTTGATGAGTTTATGAATGACAAAAGTTTAACTTTTTCGTGAAAAGATAATAGTAAATTTAAAAAAATATATATATTATGTAATCATGGAATTAATTTTTTTTTTTAATGTAAAACTTTGAACCGCAAATCTTGTTTGGTCTAACTGTCGTGGCAAACATATTTAGCTTCATATGACTTTATAAACGGTTTATATCAGAGCTAATCCACAATACATTACACGATTAATTAAATAAAATGATAAAAACCTTGCAGAAATTGAAAAAAAAAAAATTTTGCATTTTATTTTTTAACCATTTTATTAAACTCGTATTGAAAGAAATAAATGTTTCGCAATCGCGATAAGTTTATAAATCTAGTGATAGTTTTATTTTTAGTGATAGGGATGGTTTTGCACAAAATAAGTCAGAAATATTGAATAAAAAATGCAAAATTTGATATTACATATCTCCATTACTATTGATACAAGACATGATTGCTTGAAAATTTTGGCTCTTAATCAAGGCATGAATCTACCTGTTAAGTATTATAAGCTAGATCTGTTACACCTTGTGTATACTCTCTTGTATCTTCTACCAGGGTTTACTTTGTTACGTAATACACAATATTTAACACAATTATTTACTATGTAGTAAATTTTTCTGAAACATAATTGATTATATACTACGTATAAAATATTGAAATAGTTTATGAATAAAAATATTTACGCTTGTGTTGGTCCAGAGCCGTCGCGACGCTAGCCGTATGCATCAATCGATACCCACCAATCAGGGGCTCTATGCGGCTAATTAGTACCTACACCAAATATAATTTTACAATTCACAGAGAATCAATCACAAATATTATCATTTTTTCAAAATACTCAAAAAAATAAACGATACTGGCATAATTTAATTCACGTTTGATAAATTTATAGGGGAGAAGATAATGAGTTTTTATTCACATTTCGAAAAACAACAATTTCCTGTCATCATTTTTATGCGTGAAAAGTATACAAAAGCTGAATGCAAATATTCCAGGGTACCTACTTTTTTAATTCCCGTTTTTGGTGCCATGTACGTCAAATTATTCATTTATTTCCCCACAGTTTCCGGCGCGAGGCTGACTTTATACAAAAGGTTGCATCACAAGCTTGGCAATATTGTTTTTATAATAATGAATATAAGTTAATTTGAAAAATAACTAACCTGAAAAAAATGTTTGGATAAAAGTATGTTTATTTTTTTAATATCCTGTTAATTTATTTATAAACTATTGTCACGTGATCGCGGCGGTGGCAGAAAATTGAAACACTAAATGCATGCTATGTAAAAGAATTTGAACATATTTTAACTATAACGTAGAGGAAAGTAACCAAATATGGAATACAATTTTGCTTTTGTGACAAAAAAATATATTATAAATTCAAAACTTTAAATCGTAATTATATTTTCACTTTCATTCGCGCTTAACTTAATAACAGTTCTGTGTTACATATATTTGTAACACAGAACTCCAGTAAAAATATATTTTCAACAGAAATGTGCTCTTTCTGTATATAAAGGGTATTTTTTAAAGAGAAATAGAACTTTAAAATGATATTAAACACTAAACTCGTGGTTATGGTCGTGATATTAGCTTAGTAGGAAAGATAACTTTATGCTATTAGTGTTTAAATAAAGGGAGTTTTTTTGAATTGGCAAGACTTTTTCCATTGACGGCCAATTTGACATCTGAACGCTAATTTGCACTCAGTTTTATTTTATTTTCATTTATTGGTTTTCTTACAGCCATATAATTAATCAATCTTGAAAAAAACAATAATTGATGTACAGAGTTTTGGGCCAATTACAAGAAAACACATATATACAATCGATAAAAAAAATAAGAAAAAACACGTCCAATAGTAAGTTTGTGTGAGTGTGTGTATTTGTGTGTTTATTTATTTATTTTGTTTTGGGAAAAATTAATAGCAAAACAATCTTAAAAATTTTCCACTGAATTTAAAAATTTACTTTAACTTACATTAATAGCGAGTGGAGAGGGTGGAGGGGAATGTGGGACGGGAGTAGAAGGGAAGATATAATGTACAAATTAGTGTACAAATTATGTTGGTACAAATAGTTTGGTTTGCCTTTTTACGATGGAATGCTGCCTGTACGTCTTGAACAAACATATTTCTTAAATCGTGGCTACATAATTATACTTTGCATTTTTGAATAAAATTATCTTTCCAATAAACCCAATACAGCGGCCACTACCACGATTATGTAATGTGTTTTCATTTTAAATTCTTATACCTTTAAAAAATCCACCTTTATTACATATACATAAATCTTCTATCGACAATCTCTTTTTAAAAAGGTTTTTCGTTTAACGTTTTGAATGACGTATAAATATCCAGAAACACTTTTCGTTCTGCGAATAATCGTAAAAATCCTCCCATTCGCAGACCGCGGACAAAATCCGAATTGATACGACAGACATTTTTCGGATATGTCGCGTCCACATAAAAACGCGTTTAACCCTTTGCGTGAACCAGAATCAAAACCACTTTTATCTAAAGAGAATTTGATTACATCTATGGTTATTTGAGATAGTGACTGGCTGGCTATATTTACAAATAATATTTTTGTCTCACCAAGATTAATTTATTTTATTTTAAATCTTTTAAAACATGCGCGAACATATTTTACTATCTCTACGTCGAACATATTTAATAAAGATTTATTATATATGCCTCGTAGAAACAAAATTATATTTTTTACGGGAAAGTAGTTATGGAAATCTTTAGGTGTTCATAGGGCTTACGACCGACGTACGGCTGGCTTAAGTCATCACTTTACATTAAGTTTTACAACGCGTTTCACATATATATATATATATGTTGTTATTATCATTAACACGTTCGGCATCCAAAGCATAGGCAGATTTTTGGATCGCTACAATGTTTGGCCTTACTTTATATTTATTTTTTAGTTTCTAGCCGGACACACGTCATAAATAATAATAATTAATAACCACCCTTGCGTGACCACATAGCATGAGCCGCGATCTGATTGCGTGTTGTAATTCTAATTATCTAAAGTTGTCATTCCAGCAAGTTACGGACAGACAGTGAATTGTGTTAGAGTATCATAACCGTAATTTCTTAAAGACGTAGGAGGGCGGCATCTGGCCCCCTTTGAATATTATTTCTGCCTTGGGTTTGAGACTCATTTTGTGACTAGTGTGACAAAAGAAAGTATCCTCTTCAGATCCGAGGGATCAAACTGCGAATAATTTTACATTATATTTAACAACTTGTATTTATATGAAAACTATTGAAAAGAGATGCTACATAATTTAAAAAATTTATTTATTTAATATACGGCACAGAAGTACCTTTTACATAATAATATATGCAAAAAATCCGAAGAGTAGAACAGCAAAAAATTACAGAATTGACGTAGTATAGCTAGTTGTTTAAAGTTATAACAGTAATTTAGAAAAAGGAGGTGTGAAGTATTTAAGATAAAACATAATTTAGAAACAGAAGATATGAAATATATACAAGGTTAAACAAATAGGTATATTAATTTGTTTTTTATTACATTATGAATACAGGACGTTAGTAGAGCTTTTAGTAGCGAATCTTTATATTGTGCTAAACTGGAATTAAAAATATCAGAGATATGCGCTTAGATGTAACCTAGCCTATGCAATTTTGATACAAGAGAGGATGAAGGTTTTTGATTTTCTACACAATTCTAAAAAACAATTTTGTTCAAGCATTAATGAAATGTAATACATTTAAGGAAGATGGTAGCTATATAATGGCTATATCGTTATATAAATAAGATAAATATCAAATAAAAACTAAACAATTTAATATATAAGAATTATGTTAACGTGTCTGTAAAGCTGAGTTCACTATATTCTCTTAACATTTTCATCACGCTATGACCTGTGCTTAAAATACCTACCCCGCAAAACCGACCTCATTATACTACCCCCAAAGTTTTTTAAATACCCCCCCAACAGTGCTAGTGACCTATCTAGGACAGGAACACTGCAAATTTTTATTTTATCTGGAATGTTTTAATTTTTTGGGTCATTTGTGAATAGTTAATTATGTAGTACAAAGGCAGCATACGAAGGTATTTTTTACAGGCACGGTATTGCAACCATTTATACTGCATAACTTCATTAAGGTATCCACGTTTAGTAAAGAAAAACTGTAACCCATCAAAAATTACTGTTCTTTTACATTCCGATTCTTAAAGAATAAGTATTTACTTATTTATAGTCGACACTTATGAAATAATAATAACGACTTCAAATATTTGAAATTTTTTTTATATTTCCCTCGCCGGCGGTTGAGCGAAACATTAAATGGTTCGCGTCTTTACTAATTCTTAGCTAAGTCCTATATTGGATAATGGTAATGCAGGCTCAGCGATGGCAACATCGCTATCGTCACCGCCTTCGGGTTTGCTGTCCCGGGGTTCGAGCTCCATCTCCAGCCATTTAATTTGGTTTTTTAGCCGTGCATTCGAATGAAATTACGTTACACTTACTAACGGGGACAGATAGATAGACAAACAGACGGACGAATGGGCGGACAGACGTACAAACAACGAAATTATTATGTTTGATGGTCATATAAAGCAACTAAAATCATTAATAGTAGGAACAATGTAGCCTGAATTTACTGCAGGAACTAATTTTATTTTTCAACATACAAATACAAAGATACATACAAGACAACTGTTAATTAGTAAATATATTGTTATAAGATTAATAATTACTATGGAAAAAGAATATTGCAGGTAAAAATATATAATACGATGCTCAGTTTATTATTAAAAATTTTGAATAAAACTGTCTGCATGCTAACTACTTCCATTTATGTTAAATATTCGCACTGGCTTAGTTTATAAGTGTACTTTATTTCAGTGTTGTTAGTTTTATTATTTAAATAATTGTATAGATAACCCCACTGATAATCTTCTACAATTGGTGGCATCTCGAAATATTTATGTTTATAAATTTAAAAAAAAAAGGAATACAACGGGTATTCTGTTATAATTGACAAATTATACGGCATACAATTTTTACAGAAGTAAAGAGGGTGTCGGTTTTAATACAATAATCTTTGGATTTAGTGACATATTATATACTCGAATTACAGTTAGCAATAAATAACATGATTTCGCATTTAACTCTGATGGATATATCCTGGTTAGCATTTCTGGATGATATTTTCTCGTTGAAGTAATTAATTAATTAGTCATTCGAGTTAGAGTAGAGAAATAGTCTTGATAAGTTACCTTAATTATATCTTATAAAAACCTTATAATTCTTCTGTACGTGAGTATGTAACCGAACTCCTAAACGGCTGGGCCGATTATAATGAATTTTTTTGTGCGATCGAGTGGGTCCCTGGATGGTTGAGTTTCACAACTGGATCCGATAGGTGGCGCTTTAATCGGGTTCTAGGATACTTGCCACCCAAACGAAAAGCCAATGTTCGGACAAAACTACATCTGTCGGTTTCGCTAGTATTTTATATACCTCTTTCAATCACTGTAACTCTATTTAATGTACAAATATTTAACGGTTCGAGAAAGATTTCGAGCTGAAACTATAATTTGCGTATATTTTCTTGCCTCTACTGTTTCTATGCTTTTATCTAGTTCATACGTAACTTTGCAGACTCCCATTGTTTCAAAGAGAGGTCATCATAGACATGGGCCATAATGTATCCAGTTACATTTTCTGTAAACTGATGAACATGTAAAAGGAACTTGAATAGAAACATCAGTTTTGACGAATATTATAAATCAATTATTTTGTTTACGTCAGACAATCCGGTAAACCATGCTATAATAATTGGTAAACATCCTTTGTCTCTAGAGTTGTGATTACAAGTTTTAGTTAGATTCTTCAATTGATGCTAATATTTCGCATCCAAGGAGAAACTTGTTTTAGTAAATCTTTGGAAATAAACTATGGAAATAAAATATTTACTTAGAGGATAGAGTGCCACACTTTTCTGTCCTGATTTAATGTATCGTCTTTCATTATCGCGTTAATCTGGTCGTGCCGCGTCTTCCGCGGTCGCCCTCTCTTTAGGAGCCGTCAACACATGCATATATCTTTCTTACCATTATTTTCTCATTCATTCTCTCAAGCAGCCGAGCGACGCACTAATAATATCCATTATGATAAGTTCAGCTTAACATTATTTTCTTATTTGATAATTCTTTAGTATATCGTTAATGGATTTGCCATATATACCTATATCTCTTGAATGATCTCATTTCACTGCATTCAGTTTACTTTCGTCCTTCTTCTGTCAACTCCAGGTTTCACTTTGATATTATTGTTTTGTTAACTATTGTATTGTGTACTATTGTATTGTATACTATTGTGTAGAATTTGATGCTATTGTTTTGTATACTATTGTGTAGTATTCGATGCTATTGTATTGTGTACTATTGTGTAGTATTCGATGCTATTGTATTGTATACTATTGTGTAGTATTCGATGCTATTGTATTGTATAAAATTGTGTAGTATTCAATACCATTGTAGAGTACTGTCTCGGTATACATTTTTGTATTAGAAATTGTTCGATTCAGACACATGGAATATACCAACACCCAAAGCGATATTATTCAACATAGCGGTAGCTCTTCCAACAGCCATTACCATCGGCAGGTTGGTCTTGTATATTGGAATGTGAAACAATCTATTCTGACGGTGTCTAAGGTAATTATCAGGAACATACAAACCAATGCTCCGCATAATATCAGATTATCGATCATTTCGCGCACTAATCGATTAAAATGTATAATCAAATACACATTCCTTCAAGTCTTTAAACTATTGAAGCCAAGCATATCCTGGAGAAACTCGGTTGGATAAAGCCAAGTAGTAGTTATATAGAGATATCTCAGAAACTTATTTTGGACTTTCTCCACCATAAAAGAGTACTTGCTCTTATGTGGCCTCCAAATTATCGAGCCACTCTCAAGTCTACTTCACACCAAGGAGTTATAAAAAGTTTTCAGTACTCGGGTAATTTCTAAAACCCTTGCAGTACGCAGAACAAATCCTAACATTCTCAAAGCATTTCCATATGATCATGAAATGTTAGGTTGCTCATAAACCTAATACCCAGATCCTCAACATTCGATGTTCTTGTCAGATTTTGTAGCGATAAAAAAGTGTTCATTTGTAGCGAAAAAAAAGAGTTTTTTGGGCCCTAGTGAACACATCCAATACAAGTTTGTTTCGTCTTCCCCACTCACATATATTTGATATATCTGCTTGGATCCGTCCAAAGTTGGGACCTTTAAGAAAATCTTTGAATCATCCGCAAATAACAGGAAGCGCGAGTTTAAAATTACATTATTTATAATTAATAAAAATCTAAAATAACAATAGACGCAGGTTAGATCCTTGCGGGACACCCAAGAAGGTAAAGATTTTTTTTTGGGTAGTAAAAGGAAAGCATCCCCCCCTGGTTTTGAAAATTTGATGGCGGCTGAAAATTTCGTGGTGGGTAAATGAATAAATAGTTCACTTACAGAAGTTGAAGATAAAAAACAATAATACAAAGAACTACTGAACGATTCAAAGTAAACAGTTCACTTGGCTGAACGATTCGGTGATCGACAGTTCAGTAATTAGAACTAAAATTCCTATCTCTAGTTCTAAGAGAAGACGCTTCACCTTTTCCGGTTATCTCTTATATATTATATAGGTATGTTACCTATTACTACATATACTCTTATATACATAACCTTAATGTGAAATGTGTGTATTTGAAACATTATAAATCTAATTATTTTACGAAATATTGCACTGATCTGATTATCCCACCTAGACAATGAGCTTTAAGTACTACTAGTTATGTAAAATCATATGATTGTACGTACATGAGAACATTTTTGTTGGAAATGGTCTTCAATATGCCACAATGTCAAATTTTATTAAAATTTATATCACGCATCACATATTTTTTAAGTATTAATATTTATGCATTTGAAAAACCCTTAAATTTAATTACGAGCGCCGTTATCATCGTTCTTTATTTTTATATATAAATTCAAAAATTGTTGATGCATTTCACATGAATGTGATAAAAAACTATAAATTTCGTCACGCTGAAATTCACATAAATTTCATAAATAAAATATTCTAATTCATTTCGAATCAACATCATGCCATTTCCCTTTTCAGTATCAAAATTGTTGAAATTTAAAAATGGTTTATTTTCCTGAAACAATGTCATTTCTGTCATTCAACGGCAAAAGTAAATTTAAAAAAATGTAACGCACCAATGAATCCGCGAACAAAAATTAAACTTCATGAAAATACACCGTGTTTTATGTCTGTTTATTTTTACACTATTCCAATTAAACACAAATATGAAACACGTAACAAAGTTTGTCATCATACGCGAATTGCGAATACGCCAGTTGCTGGTTAAACCAACCTCCCCTGCAGCCTTAGGGTTGTCGCATGAACTGGGGTAAGTAGCAATTAGAGGGAGCTTTTATCGTTAGAAGGCAGCGGTACCTACCTTATCCCACGTTAACCATTAAATTTGCCATAATAACGTGGTGACGTTAACACGAATGGATCGTGAAATACGTTTACACTGGGCTTCTAAGATTTTCAATCGTTGCTCAATGCCTTACCTAATATCCCAAAAGCATTTGTGACGTACTAAAATCATTCATAATAAGAATAATTTTATTCATTGTGATGGCAAATTTCCTTACATATTTTTTTATCATTAGAAATAAAGGGAGTTTTTATTTTATATTTATATTAATCTAGGAAAACTTTTTACCTCCATTTTTAATTCATTATTGCATATATTTTGTAGAGATTTTTTTATGGTTTTTAATGTAATTAATTATAAGAAAAAAACTTTTATTTACCAAGATAAAGCGCGTTCTACAGATTGTATTCTTTCTACATAATATATCAATGTACGAAAAACAGACCTCATGTTATTGTAAGAGTATGTAAGTTGGATGTATTCTGTTAAATATGGGTGACATTATAAAATGCCAGCTTTTTATACAATGTGACATAGATTTTTTCCTATAAAATTTTAATAAAACATTAAAATTTAAGCATGTTTGTTAGTCTAATCAGTTGTCATTTCTGTTCTTAATTTTCTTTTATATAAATAAATATTATTTCTGTTGGATATATTTTTTAATTTTCTTGGGTACTTATTTAATTTATATTTTAGAATGATAAAATAAATTATGAATGCTTTTTGGGTTTATTTAACGGTAATGGCTTTGATGTGGATTAGAAAAAAAATGAATTTACAAAACATAATAGCACTTGGAGCTTGGACGTTTTCAGCACATAAAGATGTCGTAGAGGGATGTCTTACCTAACCGATATTAACTTATTTTTAGCTATTCGTGGGTTGGACGCTTTCTGTATAACTACTTTAAATTTACCCTTTATCAACTTCACCAAAGTGGCGTAAGACTGAGGAAGTTTAGATCACTTTAAAGCGAAAGCTGAGGTTTAAAAATTAATATGCTTTTGATAAAATACTCCTAAAACACGTGAACATGGGAAATTGATACTCCTTGTCTGATAATCTTTTTTAAACATATCTCCCTTTATTATTTTTTACTTCCTTTCTTTTAACTCGTAGCGTCTGCGGTTTGTTGTCTGCCGGGAAAACTTTGGATCGATTTTTAACCCTTTTCCCGTGATCCAATCTAGCTGAAACTTTGCAGGCAGCCTCTTGACGACGATAAAAATTATCTAACAAATTTTCGTTTAAAAAATATAATAATTATAGTATAATTTTGGATTTTTTGAAAGTTTTTTCAAATTGGAATCAATATAAATGAGTAATGACCCCGACGCGTGCAGTAGGCATGAACCCTGATTCAATGAGAAAAGGAGTATAATAAAAACTTGGTTTTTATGGGTTACTTTTTTTTTCAATATTTATATCCTTTGTTTATTACATATAAACATATACTTATGTGCCAAACAGCACAGCAGTTTTACGGCATTGTTCTATTACCGTATAACTGCACAGTAGTGCCATGCCATCCAAATCTTGGCTTCTAATCCCCTCAATTATATTAAAAAAGTAATAAGTCTAGCTTACTCTCGCAATAGATGATTCACCTGTGGATACGTGAATGTTAGGCACAAGGGAGACATCATCTTTAAATGCTAAAGCTAACATCCTTAACGTGACTGGCTCCTCTTTGCGGGCCAGCCGGGCGTGTCACTGGGCGTTTCGTTACATGCTCAACTTTTCTACTGACTCTATCAAAACGACACTTCACACGCGATGCACTCCACCTTATTCTTAATTTATTGCCGTGCACTTATCAATTTTTTTATTCAATAGATGTTAAGCGATTTTTATATGAGTTTTCTTACAAGATAAGTACAAAACGTCACCTTATAGTAGATGCTTTCTGAAACCGCATTACAATCGTATTTAATAATATCAAAATAACTTTCACCAGGATTCAACGGTTGTAAATAATTAAAATTGGAATCAAAAATGCAATTAAGTACTTATAGAAATAAAAATAAATATAAGGGAGTGAATAACTATTAGGAACTAATGTGAAAACAAATATGAAGGGTTTTCATATTATATAATATTTCATTTTCTACAATGAACTGGAATTATAACTAATGATAATGAAATTATTCAATAAATATTGGACAATTTTTATTAATCAATTAGAAAAGACACACAGAAAAAATGAAATTGAACCACGGACCTCACATTCTATCCGGGAATGGCGCGTTATATTATAAAAAGTATTCGTGACTATTGCATTAAAAAGAGGCTGCATATAAGTATGTATGTGTTTCCTTTAATATATATGTGTTGTATCAAATGTTTCCAAAAAAAATAAATTAAAATGAAATTCATTAATTTGTGGCGTCCTCTAGCGACAGCTACGCGAAGGTATTCGTGACTATTGCATTATAAAAAGTGGATTGCTTTTAAAAATGGAATAAATATGTTAATCAATTAAAAAGAGGCTGCATATAAGGTTGAAAAATTTTCGTTAAGCTACCTGAGTGCCATGGCGAAATGGATAACGCGCCATTCCCGGATATAATGTGAGGTCCGTGGTTCAATTACTGGTGGCATTTAAATATTTTTTCGTTAATTTCATTTTTTCTGTGTGTCTTTTCTAATTGATTAATAAAAATTGTTTAATAATTCACAGAACTTTGTTTTGAAATTACAAATTCATATAAGAATGTGTTCCCTTTAATAAATAAATAGTGGTTTTATACAATGTATTTTCTTTTAATTAATAATATTTCAATCATTTAATATTATTATATGATTGAAACAAGTGAAAATATCTCCTGATTTTTATATCACATCTGCCATCACTATAAATAATAAGTCAATCTTTTTTATACTTTATTATCCCTGGAGAGTTCAACAAACAATTTGGTGATATAACTGAAAGCTTTAATTCATTAACAAAAAACACATATGGATGATTTAGCAACTAACAAAAAAAACATAACTATTATGAATATTCAGATCAAATATCTTCCAAATGGTCAAAATATTTAAAACATTGTAAATAAACAAATTGAAAGTTACTGTATTTTAACTTCAGAGGAATGATTAATTAATTAAGACAAATTATGGAAGTCTCAAAAAGTAATTTATATGAGAAACGTGTATAAAAGTATTTTTTATGTGATGGCATACAATCTGTATGAGCTGGCTTAAGTGATCACTCAATGCAACGTTCACCAATTCATCGTAGATTTGATAATACATGAACGTTATTACGATGGAATTGGTGAACGTTACATTTGATTTATTTGATTATTTATTAAAAGCATAAATATTGGGGACTGAGTAATATACTTTTACATTTCTTTATTGTTTTAAGTTTAATGTAAAAGTTAAACACTGCCTCCCAAACTAGAGCAATGTCTATGGTAAGGGAAGCAGGTTAATTCGTTGTGTGCAATAGAGGAATGTAAACAATAACGATGCCCTATAGGTTAACAAAATTTAAATTAAGAATATTATCAGAAAAAAGAATTAAAAAAATAAAATAGTAGTTTATAAAAATTAAATGACTTTTTAGTCGTTTGACGTTTTTAGTGCACACTTAAGCCAGGTCATTCACGTTTTAAGCCCCGAGCCATCGCATTAGACTTCCATATAAAGAGCTTCGTCTCTGTGAGACTTCGATAATTTATTTTAATTATTTATAAGTTTATTCATTTTAAAAAAATCTAACTTTTCATATTATTTCATGAGGAGGACTACAGATATCTTTTGCATGCTCCCTTCAAATATATGAAGGTTTTTCAATATGGAACATATATACAAATTTCAAAATGTTCATTATGTGTGGATGTTTATACGATGGAATTGGTGAACTTTGCGTTGCTTAGGGTGATCACTTACGCCAGCCCATGCGGATTGTAAGCCCTGGGCCATCGTATAAAAGACTTCCATACACGTTTCTTATATAAATAGCTTTGTTTTCTGTGAGACTTCTTAAATTTATTATTATAATTTATTAGTTTATTAATTTTTAAAAAAATCTTTTCTTTTTCTCTTCTCGATACCACTGTAACTGCAAATATAGAAAAACTGTGCACAAAAATAGTAATATCATTCAGTATCGTGCCAGTTAATCAAACTGAATTTGCATAACGTGTTAGGACCATGCATTCTCGAGGACTACCTTATTGGTACAATGATTTCAAATGCAGTTGAATATCCGTTTTTAATGAAGAGCGCCCAGGCCTGAGGCAATTACGGAAAATTTTGTCAGCAAAATTCATGATACATACTTTTTAACATACCGCTGGTTAAGAATCCACACAGATTGCCAATATTAAAACTCAATCGAATGCATAAACAATATTCTGTTTATAAAATGTACATGAGAAACCTATTGGTAAGATGGGTGGCGCTCCTGCTTATAGTGGAAAAAAAGGGAATCGTTTTAAAACGAGTTCCATTTGCACATATTTAAGTGCTATCCGAAAGAGTTTCTGCGGCGTTTTGTGACTGCTGACGAAACGTGGATCCATCACTGTACGTTAGAAAAGAAATACCAGTAAAAAATTGGAGTTTACCTCGCGAACCTGCTCCAAAGAAGTCGAAAATGATTTCATCGGTAGGAAAGTTCATCAAAATATATTTTTTGATTTTTAAACATCATCTGTACCAACTATGTATCCTATTCAGACTCAGTGTCGTCTGTGGGAGACATAGATAGACAGTTGGAAGAAAATCTCTCAAATCAATATTTGGCACTATATCCTTTTGCAAATTTATTAAGCTCATCATCAATATAATTTACTAGTGCTACGTTGAATGCCGAAGTTGGAATATTTTAATAAGTGTTAAAATATTGTTGTTAAAGACGAATAAGCGTTTTTATCAGCAAAGTTTTTTCGTCAAGCAAGCAGACGCCACGAGTTAAAAAAAAGGAAGTAAAAAAGTAACCCTTAAAAACCAAGTTTTTGATTTACTTCCTTTCTTTGTGAATTGAGTTTACCATCATGTAATTAAATATTTGATTGAATGAAAATAAAACATGTCTAGACAAATATCTATGTCAAAAATCTCTAAAAATATGTCTATATTATTTGATTCCTTCCCAAAAAAACCGAAGTGGGCTATCATCTGTGAACCAATTGTCATAAATTTTCGAAATTCGTAGTGAAGTACCTATTATACCCACCGACGGAGTTATTCAAATTTTAAATATTCCATGCCGTTATCAGGCCGCCGTTGGTAGTAATCAAACTTTTGTAATGATTCCAATTTGAAAAAACCATTAAAATTTCTAAAAATGCAAAATTATACTAAAATTATATTTTTTTAACAAAAATTTGAGAGATCTTCTTGATTGTCGCTAAGAGTCTACTTGCAAAGTTTCAGCTCGATTGGATCACGGGAAAAGGGTTAAAGATCGATCCAAAAAAAATTCTTCAAACAAACAAGCAAGCAGACGCCACGAGTTAAAAGAAGGGAAGTAAAAAGAGCAATCACGAGGTAGTACTACGGAAATGTATTTCTTCGATCGATTTGATGCTGAATTGATGAAAGAACGGCCATATTTGACAAAAAAAACGCTCTTTCACCACAAGGCACTCCTACTCGTTCGCAATCGTGACAGCTAAGCTGTTCGAATTATATCACAAACTACTGACTCATACAGCATTCTCCAAATAAAACCCCCATTCGATTTATTATTGTTTCCCAACCGGAAAAAAATGGCTTGGCGTAAGGCGTTACGCGTCAATCGAGATACAGGCCCATTGTATTAAGTTTGACAAATATTTTGACGTATTTTTAGGCAATAAAAAATGGGAATATCGCTGAACCCAATCTGGCTGAAATGAGACTATATTTAGAAAAAAATCATAAAAATATATATAAAATTATTTTTTATTTATTATTAAGGAATAAAACACGGTCAGAAGTGATCTTTTTGATACTATTAACAATTTGCGAGTGTTCATCTTCAGGCTACACTTATTACTGTTTTTACCAGTGTTTGAAGGATATGGGAATTATCTGCAAATCTAATATTATTTAATAGTTTTATATTCACGCATCTCTTTAGCGGTATCAAAATATTACCAATTGACCAAAAAGTAAAAAATCGACAGGACGAACAATGAGAATACCAATCACAAACAACGTGTATGGTGGAAGAAAAAGGGAATATATTGTACCAAGATTATTTAATAAAATAGATAAAAAAAAATTCGATGTGATACAAGACAAAAAACTCCATTGGCTTCAAAAAAGTACAAGGTAAAAGAATATTATAGCTACGAGTATGTACCTAATCTTACATTACTTTATAATTATAATGTTTCACTTGTAAAAATCGTGCAATACTTTATAATGACTCACTCTATAATCTTCATAAAAAAAAAATTATTACTTACAAAAAATCTTGAAAAATAAATTGTCAAAAATTTTGAAGGCAACCATGCAATAAAACTGCTGTGCAGTTTGGCATGTGCATGAATGTAATATGTATCAAAAAAAAAAAATCTGAAGAAAAAAAATCTAGGGCTTCCTTTAATATTGACTGGTAGTACAGATCACAAATACAACATTAATGTGTACATATAATTAGTACTTAATCTTGTAGTTAGGACATTCGCCTCGTGATGCAAAGGTCGCGGGTTCGGGTCACTCCAGACTAGCAAGTAAGTCCTGTTTTCATAGCACAAGCGTTTAGCTTATTTTGAAAAAAGTAAGAATATTGATGTGACACAAATTACGTGTTCGCATCTCTATTAAAAAAAATTAACCCCTTAAGATCCGACATTTCGACGAGTTGTCGCCAGTTACATTTTGCTGAGAAATTAATTTAAATAAGCTGTAATTCATCAATTTGTTCTACTTTACTGCTATTTATAGCAATATATAGAATAAGTATAGCAATTCAATTGAATTGAAACTAAATACTTTATCAGTCAAATAATCAACTATTAATTAACATAGAAAATAATGTGTTTGGAAAAAATTCTCAATAATTCTACCATCTCTATTTTCTTTAAAATTAAAACAAAATTATGCTTAATTTTTCATTACAATGATAAAATTTTATTCTTAATATAACACCAAACATAATATAAATCTTTGTGTCAAAAATTCTTGAAATTAATAAATAAATTGTTATTTTTCTCAAATGCATTTGTATCTAGAAATATCTCTCAATAGTTAGATACATATGTCATATATAATATTTAAAAATAAACTCTTTCGAAGTACATCTAAGAAACCCTTTGATATTTAATATCATATTTATACCAGCTCGCTATTGAGCCAAAGATTTACTGAAAGGAAATATGACTCATTGCAAATATATCTTCAAGTCCTTATAAAATACGGGTATACCCTGAATGTAAACAATCCTTATAAAGGATACTCAAAATAAATAGTTTGAATGAATTACTTCTAAAGTCTTTGAGATGTTACGGAATTTTTAGTGAAAGTTCTTAAAAATTGCAGACTAGTTTTAAATTTTAAAAAACCACCTTTATAGTCTAACAGGCATTACACTGACTTCTCATACGAGGGGTTTCATGTGCGATTCCCAGTGAGATTAAAATACATAAACGTAATTTTCTCAGTCCAGGGATTATCGCGTGTTGTGGCATTGAAAATAATAATAAAAAAAAACTCAAGAATTTAATTTCTTTACTAATATTAAAAATATGTTTTATTTTTGGTGGCACCGAAACATATATAATCTTAAAATATTGAATCTCTCGAGTGATTACTTTAAACATAATACTGTCTGATATATTCAAAGATAAAATGAGCCGCTTGAATAAATAACCACCTTCTTTGCGTAAAAAAAATGAACCCTTTTAGCTGCAACAAAAACGTTACATTTACACAAACGTATATCTTAACTAAGCAGACAAGAACAACCAAAAGCTTCTGCATTCCAAAATTAAGTTATATAAATGGGAAACCATTAGGAAAATTTCAGCAGAAAAGCCTTTTCATGTGGGCTAGTCAGAAAATCGCTCTATTTTCATCAGTATTATTCAGTAATTATTCTAAATCTAGTGGCATTACCAATATAATGTAAACATGGTCAGAAATTCCGAAAAAAAAATATTGTTAAATATATGCTGGCCTACAAAGCGAGTTTAAAAATATTTTTTTTTAAATCAGTCGTATTCTAGTGCATATATTAAAAATTCGGAAGATTATCATATATATATTAAAAAGAATATTGCTTAATATTCCACTTTAAAAATATAGAGGTATCATTACCAGCTGCAAAATCTATGCATACTTAGTCATAGGAAGGACATAGACGTTTCCAGCATATTCCATTTGAATATATGAAAGAAACTGATTTAGAACATACACATGTACATCATTAAAAAAATTAAAAATATGCGGACGTTCTTATGGTGGAATTGGTGAACGTTGCATTGCGTAAAGTGATCACTTAAGCCAATTCATACAGGTCATGAGCCCTGGACCACTTTAATAAAGTCTTCCACACACGTTTCTCATATACAAATGCTTTGTCTCTGTGAGATTTATATAATTTATCTTAATTAAAAAATAAATAATAATTTTTATTATAAGCAGAAACAATATTTTAACATACAATTTTTTTCCTTCATTATTTTTGCTGACATCATAAGAAACACTTTTATCCAACTATTTTCATACAATTATTTTTGGCGACTCATTCCCCCATCTCAGGCTTATATATTAATTAATGAAACAGAGTTCTCGAGAAATATCAATGTCTGAAAAGACGACAAATGACTACCCACTGTTAGTTTTCTTACTTCCATCTATGAATTGTTTTTTTTCGTTTTTTGTTTTCTTATTATTATTTCAATCACATTGTATGATCAAATACTTTGTAACAATTTTTTCTTAATTGAAAATAGTGTACTTTTAAAATAATTCATTCTAATTATATTATATTATTATATTACGGCAGTTAAAAATTATTCCCGACTTGCCAAAATTGTAAGACTAGGATTTTTTATTTTCCTTTTCATAGTCGTAGTCCGCAGGACACTGGCATCTTAAAACGGAGGTTCTACGTTTGATTCGATTTTTGTTACATTTATGGAGCCCCGTGGTCAGTCGAAGCTTTAAAAAATAAAACAAAAGAAGTCTTTCCAATTATAAAAAAAAGTATAAAAGTAAGATTTAAGAAGGGTGACATTCAATATAATATACATTTTAATTGTGGAATTGTGCCTGTATTTTGCGCAGGATCCTAAAGAGTATATACGCATAATTTGAAATTAATCCCATTCATAATATTACATATTTATTTCCGATTAGAATGGGCAGCCGTAAGAGGTGGGTGATTATATTTAACGTATAGTCTTAAATATTATAGTAACTATTCAAAATTTTGGTTAGATCGATCGGGAAGAATAGGAATTTATTTATATATGTATGAATAGCTTTTGGGTTTGAACCCTAATCCAGGAGACAAGCAAACACACAAGCACAAACGTTGAGCTTAATAGTTAAAATATTGATATGACATATATTCTATGTTCTTGTGTCTATTAAAAAAAATATCTACTATAAAAATTACCTTACAAAAACGTATCTCTATTAGGTAATTTCTGATATATTGCAAATATGTTCATATGTAACTACAATTGATATTTGTAAATAGTTTAATAATTAAATAACGTTTAAATAATTAAATAATTTAGAACGATTCGGCGACATTTTTGGTAGACATTTTCATATAATCCGAATCCCTCTGACACTCGAATTAAACATCCACAGTCCACCCCTTATCCTCCCCAATATCCTACACCCTGCAAGCGACGCGATTCCACCCTACCTTTGTATAGATTAATATAAAAACAAAAACAACTCATTCCTCCACTAACAGATTTAACCCGAAAACAAATATTACCAAAAAAAGGCTTAGCCGCGAAAAATTCTGAAATATTTTTCAACATCATTTAAAAAGCATTCATTTTAAAATATCGCTCGGAATGTGGTCCCTTTCTTGACAGTGTATTAACAATAATTTATAAGCTTTTTTTTAAAATAAACTCACTGAGTGAAAATTTAATATTCTTCGTCTGAAAAGTCGCGGAGATAATACAACACCCTTTTCATTTTCAACAAAGCTTTTATTTTCTTTTTAAACTGACAGATTAAGCTTCGTGGTTAATTTTCACGAGAAATATTCAGGTTGTCAAATGAAGTTTGGATATTTTATATCGTAGTTACGTGGCGAGAAAATATTTCGTTATGTACATATTTTTTATTAAACATTTTGCAATTGTAATTTTGTTCGCGTATTTTATTTCTTCATTTTTCTTCTTCTTCTAATCCTTGTCCGGATATCTAACTTTTACAGCAGCACGAAATAGTTGTACTATTGACATCGCTTACCTTTGCTTTAGATTTTTCAACAAAGGTGTTCTTCGTCTTCCGTGGTCACTTATGCTCGCAAATTTGTCTTTAATAATGAGATCTAGTAATTTTCTGAATGTCTCATGATATTGAGATAAATTATAGAAGTCTTATAGAGACGAGGCTATCAATATGAAAAACGTATGTGGATGTCTTTTTATACGATGGTCCAGAGCATACAAATCAAAAAAAATCAAATACAAAATCCAGTTACTGTGTTCTTAGAACATACCAACTTCTACAAATATTGTCTTGTGGTATGTTCAAAATATTTCCGGATTCTTATTGCTTAATCTTTATCATCCCGATTTCTTTTTCCTTTTCCTATCGCATCCATATCATCACAATATCATTAGTAACCCGGCTTATTTATAGATGTCGTATGTAGATTATCTTTAATGATCCAGTCCCTATAGCATTATTCTTGTGGTTTTTTACATAAAAATACAAGGAAAACACTTAAAAAATATAACCGTCTTTCACATGATGAATATTTGTATAAATCTTCTGGTTTGCGTTTTTTGGGACAACCTTCCATGTTTCTATGACCTTTCTGTCCGATGTATCGGCTCCCATTGCTGTGTTCATCTTCACGGCTGATTTACCGGTGTTGTTTACATCAGGCATAATTATCAAAAATACATCAGCCCTGCTATTGAATCCTGCAGTGGGATCCGAAACTTCCACAAGAAAGGTTTTAGAAACATGGCAGAATAAACCAGAAAACTCAAACCAAAAGATTCTCAACGGCCGTACGAACATCATTTATAATACGTATTGCAGATTACTTTTCAAATCTATTGTTAACATATATGTGAACAAAGTAGTAATCCAACTAGAAAATAGATTCTTTCGTAATCTATCGTAATCTTTTATTTGAAATGTTAACATTATTTACCCTATATTTAATTACTTTATTTAATACTGAAATATATTTAATATTTTCTGAAAATATATTTCTGTCATACTTACAAAACATAAACATATTTACGTATTGAAATATAACGGATATTTTATATGAACCATCTGGATGCGTTGAGATACGATTCCCGACGTTTCGTTTGGGTCATATCACAGCATGTCCTCTCGCCGCTGGCTGGGGTCAAGGACGTACTAATGATTTCTTTACTTCTTACTCGATCGTAGATTGTATGAACTAATTGGAGGTGTGTTGCTTATTTCTTCGCAACAAGCCATCAGAGTACTTGCTATTGATGCAATATGAACTGAAAATATCTCATATTTCTATACCTCAATATATCGAAAGTCTTTAATATAGATATTTTTAATTATAATTATGAAGAGTGTCGTCATATGGTGAAGCAGAAACTAGAAACTCGTACCCCTCCCTGACCATGTGAATTATATACATTTTGAACCTGTTAATTACTCCCTTTCTTTTAACTCGTGGCATCTGATAGCTTGCTTGTCTGACGACAAAACTTTGGATCGATTTTTAACCCTTCTCCCGTGATCCAATCGGGCTAAAAATTTTCAAGCAGACTTGTGGCGATGATCAAGAAGATCTATCAAATTTTAATTAAAAAAAAATTATAATTATAGTACAATTTTGAATTTTTCAAATTTTTAATGGTTTTTTCATACAACTCAGTAAGTTGTATGAAAATACTTCGACGCATCTGGTAGACACGAAACCCGAAAATGAGAAAGAGAGTATGGTAAAAACAGTATTGTTGTACGAACAATCACTTAAACGAAACTGTAAAATTGTTTGATCTGTCATTCACATCAAATTGACTTGTCTATAATTATATCTATCTGTGTTATCCTTTAATTGTGGGAGATATTTAACATTTTTTTCTGTATTTTGTCTTACCAAGCAATTATGTCTCCCTGTTGGATTACCGAATAAAATAAAATATACCTTAAGTCTTCAAAAACAAAGATTAGTTTTTAAATATTTTTTGCTATAGCGCCAAAAGTAGGTACTTTCTTTAAAACATCCCCTGAACCTCTTTCATGATAAATCAAACTACCTACATTTTGTGATTTTTTAAATTAATAAATAAACGCTGCAATTCTCCGTAAAAAAATTCCTGTAACGATAACTTTTTCAAAAAATACAACATTATTTCTGTTTTTGCAATAACCCGAAATGACAAACTGCTCCCACGTAATATATCTTCCGGTTCCATCTGACAGTTGACATTCACATTCCCCTTAATGCGGTCAAGCTGCGTGTGACGTCACCCGCCATGACGGCCATTTTGTCCAGGGAATAAGAACGAAATATACGAACCATGAATGTAAATGGTCCGAAATATTACGAAAAAAGTTCTCGAGCATTTTGCATAAAAAATAAAAGCCAAGACTTGTACAAAAATGTACGAACAATTATTCATAGCAGAGAGTTATATTTTTTTATATTTTTTTGTGTCTGCAAATAATAACTGGAAACAACGGAGTTTATTGGTCGTGTGAGATAAATGATGCATTTTTAGGATGTAAATTCGTAATAGGATGGGGTTTGTTTCACTCACAATGCAAATATTAAGTAGAAGGGTTTTTATTTTTTAAATAAAGTTATTAACGCAGAATACGTGTCGCATCAATATTCTTAATATTTTCTAACTGAGCTAAACGATTTTCAACAAAACTAGGACTAACTTCTATATCTCTTGTAATTGAAGGTTAGTCCTATTTTCATAGAATAAAAATGAGAAATGATCTATGTTTATAAGGATTCAGGTTCAAAGAATTTCAAAAATCAATAAATATTTTCTAATCATAATATTAGCAATTGCAAGGAATTGCTATTGGAAATGGAATTGGAAAAATCATCAGTGTTTTGAAGAAACACCTAATTCAAATAACATTTTTTTTATTAAATCTGGCCGATTTGCTTTTAGCGACTTTTTGTAAAATTCCACAACGTTGTTATTTTTAATAAAATTAATTTCGGGTGATTATATTAATTGTCTAAGAAGTTTTATTGTTTTACAAAAAATATATAAATAAATTATGTAGCTTCGTTCAAATTGTGAACGATTTTTTATTTACTTGATTTTACCCTAATTTTAATAAGCGTACTAGCTGTAACCCACCAAAAATGACGAAACATTAGTTCGCGTCTTTGCTGAGATCTAGTATATATTTATATCATCTTTTGGCGGTCCACGGAGAGGCGGCCGTAGTAACATGCGTAGAGCGGCCGGTTCGGGTTTGCTGGCCCGGGGTTCAAGCCCCATCTCCGGCCGTTTAATTTGGATCTTTTAATCCATGAATTCGAACGAAATTACAAACGTAACACGAAGTTACGAACCGACAGACAGACAGATAGACGTACGGACGGAGACGGGTAGACAACGAGAATATTATGTTTGATATGCGATACAGAGATGACATTATCAACGAACGACACCTAGATTATGAGGATTATAATTATGAATGTTAAAATAACCTTTATTTTTTTTTTTAAGTGAATGAAAGTTTTCGATACCCTTTTAATTAAATGAAAAAATGCAATTAAAACTTTAAATTATTAAAATAACTACCGATATTTAAAAAAAAATTTGTAATATATTCATTTAGGTATACTCTTTAGGAATTAACAAAATAAATGCACCCCTCTCTCTCTCATCCTATATTTGAACTAAAATACTATCTGGATCCTGTATCACAACAATTTTTGGTAGCTACAAAACACCTCTAATAAACAATAATAATATTTTTTTATTCCTCATGTATTCTGTTTGCTTGTACGCCACTTGCATTTTACATGTCTAATTGCTGTTCAAGGATATAATATGTCAATTTATAATTGTAATTAGAATATTGGGTTGCGTATGAAATAAGTAATGAATTGTTTTTTTTAAGTATTTTGTATTCTGCTAAATTAATGTCACGACTTAATTTACGTTCATATCGATAAAAAAAAGTAACCCATAAAAACCAAGTTCTTACAATACTCCCTTTCTCATTTTCTTGTTTCGCATCTACCACATGCGTTGAAATATCCATACCACTTGTATGAAAAAACATTAAAAATTTGAAAAATCCAAAATTGTATTACAATAATTATTTTTTTTAACGAAAATTTGATAAATCTTCTTGATCGTCACCATGAGTCTGCTTGCAAAGTTTCAGCTCGATAGGATCACGGGAAAAGTTTTTTCGACAGCAAGCCGGCAAGCCGGCAAGCAAGCAAGCAGACGCCACGAGTTAATATAAAGGGAGTAAAAATGACTCGCTTTGATAATGAGTTTGTTGACAATGTACATTTTTTTTCATAAATATTCTGCCAACCTCCTATTGAAAATAAAATGAATAAATAAATCAAAAATATAAATGCGCGTTTATGTAAAATCTACATGTTTCATATTTTGAATTTTATCCTCATAACTCAATACTCCCTTGCTCTAGAATTTAAGTAAATTAGAACTCCTAGTCTGGATACTGAATGAGCTTCATTACGCCCTCCCGTTTCATTCCAGCGTGAAGACGGAGCTGCAGAACAGCGGCGCCCTCTCGCGGCTGTACATCGCCAACGCGGCCCGCAAGGACTCGGGCAACTACACGTGCGCCCTGGAGGAGGTGTCCGCCACCACTGTCGCCGTGCACGTGCTCAGGGGTAAGCAAAACTACGATCGTGAAACGGGTTAATTATAAAAAATCCAGGATTTTGCCTGGATTTAATTATTAACCTATTCCAGGTCCATGAACTATGTGCAGGGTTATTAGGAAAATATTAATAACCTCGCAGGACTATATTCCTGTCTTGATTATGAGTCGAAATTGACCTAATATCAATAGCAGTATGCGACATCAAATTTTGCATTTTTTTCCAAATAAACCTGTATACTTCGGAGCGCTTTCTAAATGGACGACTTGGTCGCGGACCGGGTTAAAAAAACATATTTTTTTATACCTTTATTCCATCCGTTTTGAAGTCCTTATTACAAAATAGCTGTAACCCTTCAAAAATGACGGTACGTTTACCTATTCATTTTATTTTTAAAAAAAGTAACAAATTTAAGACAAAACGTAAAAAAATATTTTTTTAAAATCCAAAAAAAAATACTATAAAGAAGTTACGGACGATACACAAAGTTACGGAGACAGACAGACAAACGGACGGATGGACGGACAGACAGACAACGAAATCATTACAATTGGGATTACAATCAATTATGGATATTAACAAGCACCCAATTTAGATGAGTTTTTAAATTGGCGGGCATCTTCATGATTATGTGATTTGTATGCCCATTGCAGAACAGTGTCACGTAAAAAAAATTGACGGTAATATCGAATATGCCCTTTCGCGATTTCCTTCGCGATTTTCTCCGCGATTTCCTCCACGAATACCCTATTTAATTCGTGTCACATCAATATTCTTACTATTTTCAAACTAAGCTAAACGCTTGTGCTATGAAAATAGAACCAACTTGCTGGTCTAGAGTGAGATTCGAACCCGCGACCTTTGGATCACGAGGCGAGAGTCCTAACCACGAGACCAAGCTCTCTTCTGTGATCATCTGTCTTTTTATGTGGAGCCTACGATAGTGAATATATTTTCATGAGAATAAATATTTTACATTTTCGAATTGAATTCGTCATCCTTTTCCCAGGAGACCACAGAGACTTTTAAGAGCAATCTCTCTTTAGGAGAAAAATGAAGATAAAAATTTTTCCTCATGACGAATAAAAATAAAAATCATACACAAAAGAAGTATCTTCTCATACAATAGTACAATGTTGACAACATTTTTTACAAGAGTTTACAATATAAAAAAATTCTTTAATATTTTATTACATATTGATTCGACCAATTTCTTTTGCTAATATTTTTCTTGTGTATGATTATTCAGTACTGATACACAAACTTCTATGGTGAAAGTATCGTCCCCATTTAACTTAAGCCCTTATTATGACATAAAACTCAAATCAAATAAAAAGCAAAATATTTATTTTTATTTAAAAATTGATTGTTGCTCAAAAAATAGCAATGATTACTTAATACATTTACATTTGTCATACGTAATATGAAAAAATGTATACTTATTATATTTATTTTAATATTATATTAAAAAAATGTAATAAACAATAGGTTATTTTTTTCCAGTTCAGTTTATATTTTATGGACTAAAGCTTCATAACTACTAACTAGGCAATATACTGTAATAAAAAACTTTGGTTTGTTGGCTTACACGGCAGGGTTTATTCATTTTATTAGGTAGGTACTACATGAGATCTGACATCATGTAAAATTTCAAAATAATACATGAAAACATTATAAGGGTTTCCCGAAATATTCACGGGGGATAAAACAGGGCATTTGCGATTTCAAAAACCATGAATATCAAAGTTCAGCCTCACAAAAACAAGATATAAAATATGGGAGAATACAAATATAGGTAGTATAGTTTTTACTGAAAATATAAGGACTACTTTAAAATAAAGTTGTAAGTTATTTAATGGGATTATTAACATATTTTGATTTATTTTTTCTGCCTACATGTGCTTGGTATTGAAAACATTTGTCGATGAATGGCCCATTTTTTAATATAGTGTTTATATAATGCACTAAACTTGTTCCATGTTTAAAATATTTTTTTGATCTTTTTACTCCCTTTATATTAACTCGTGGCGTCTGCTTGCTTGCTTGCTTGCCGGCTTGCCGGGTGAAAAAAGTTTGGATCGATTTTTAACCCTTTTCCCATAATTCAATCGTGCTGAAACTTGGCAAGTAGACTTGTGGCGACGATCAAGAAGATTTATCAAATTTTCGTTAAAAAAAATTATAATTATAGTATAATTTCGGATTTTCAGAAATTTTATTAGTTTTTTCAAATTGGAATCATTAGAAAACTTTGATTACTAGCATAGCGGCCCGATAACGTCGCGGAATATTTTCTAAATTTGAATTACTCTGTCGGTATACATAAAAAATGGTACTTCACATCGAATGTCGAAAATCTAAATTGACTGACAAATGTTTTTAGAATTTAATCTTCAAAGCATGAAGTGTCTTATCAAAGCTCAAAACTTCTGACATTTTAGAAATATATTAAATTACTGTAAGTTTAGTGTTATGTTATATGTTTTAGTTCATCTTAATTGTTGTTATATTTTACAAAGAAAGGGAGTATAATAAAAACTTGGTTTTTATGGGTTACTTTTTTTCATATTTACATGGGTAGATAATTTACAATTATCAAACGATACAGAGTAAACATGGACCTGGTTGGCAAAATCAGAACACGCATTGACATTGCATTAATCTCTCGTCCTCCCTACCTTCCATATCTATTATTCATGCTCCAAATAAATGATATTTTCACATGATCGTGGCTGTGGTAGGCAAATTAAATACTTAAATCAATTGAAACTTTTATTTATTACACAAAGTCACCAGACACGAATACGATCGGAGCAACTTTCTTAAATCAGAATAATTCTCACTAGAGTATTCCAAGCAGGAACTTCTTTAATTCTCTTATTCTCTTGAAAGATCGTTTCCCTCTGGTTCACGTAACATTAATATGTAAATAAATACCTACTCTGGGCTTGTCTGAGGTTAACCACAGTTTATGTGGCTGCTTCTGAGTCGCTTGCTCCTGTATTTATAGAGACCTGTATTCATTTTACTTCGCGATGCTTCCAGAATCCAGCGGACCATCGCAGATCCTTCTTGCAATTTCCAAGTGCAATCCTTTGTACACAAATAAATAAAAATTGTAGATCGCGTGAGCGTTTCAATTGGCATTTTTAATTTATTAATTGACTGAGATCAAATAATTTAGTTTAATTTTTTTCCGCCATGTACCGATATAACGGGCAAAATTTCAGTATACCGATTTATCATTTATTTATTTATTTCAACAGTTTCAAACCCTTTTACTTGTTACTTTTTTTTATTATTTTTTATTAACAAAAATTATTTAGGTAGAAGATGGTCATCCCCATTGACCTAGATTCTGAGTTGATGATCCAAAGCAACATCTTTTGATGTACATACATCCCTGCTGCTTTCCTTCCCTGCATGATAATTTGTAAGAGATCGTATTTCTCGTTGCGGAGTATGTGTCCGGAGCACGATAGTTATTATAAGTTCTGTTGGTTTATTCATGCACCTTAATACCCTTTATTGTTCGTGTGGTCAGCCCATTCAGCCATACTTGCCTTCAGCCTTTTAACGGTGACTTCTTTTAATGTCCAGGCCTGGATAGGCTCCGTAGAGCAGCAGGGGTATACAACATTTGTTTTCGTTCAAACAGTTCCTTAGGCTTATGTATGGAGATACACTTAATAATAATTGTTATTAAATCATATTTATATTGTTCATTTAGATACAATGACAATGAATATAAAAATTCAATTAAATTCCATAATATATGATTTTGTGAAGTTATGGGAATATATCTATATGTTTTATCAGTAAAATCAAACCTATCAGTTATTCAATAAAATCATTATCATTACAGCGAGGCAAAAAATGCGGATACTGAAAAGCTAAGAAAGTTTCAGAAACTTTTAAAAAAGAGATGCGAGCATGGAATATGTGTCGCTTCAATATTCTTACTAGTCTCAAATAAAACTAAAATCCTGTGCCATGAAAATAGTACAAACTTGTTGATATCCTGGAATAGGCTCAAACCACAGACCACCAGATCACAAGGCAAACATCGTGACCACTACACCAACAAGCTACTTTACATATTTATTTATTTATTTATTTATTTAATGTTTATGGAAGACCAACAGCACAAAAAAAAGCATAGAAAACATTGATACAATATAGATGGCCAATTACAGGTCTCCACATTTAGAAATATGTCAGTAATGATAAATATTTATGATATACTAAGGCATATTAATTATATAGAAAGAAAGAATAAAAAATTTAAACAAAAGAAAAAGAAACTTAATTATTACGTGGAAAAAAATTCAGCACTCAAAATTTTTCTTAATCTTGTGTGGCTGCACTCGAACAGATCAATATCCAATAATCTTATCAGTTTATTGAATGCATCGCATACCCTCAAGAAATATGAATTCCGACGATAGTTGGATGAGGTAAAATCAATGTGAAAGACTGGGTTGTGTCTACGAGATCTACAGGGAACATGGAATTTTAGTCTATTTAATAGTTCAGGACAGTTGACGTTGCCTGATACAATTTTTAGTAGGTACATCAAATCACCTATTTCCCGACGTCTGTATAAAGGTAGGATGTGATATTTTTGCATGAACTGTCATAATCGTCAGAAACGCAATTGAATTTAAAGTTGAGAAAGCGAATAATTTTTTTTTGAATTTGTTCCAAGCGATTTACATAGATCATATACTGGGGGTTCCATACTTGCGTTGCATACTCGAGTTTGCTTCTGACAAAAGTGCAGTAAAGTACTTTCAATGTCTTTACACACTTAAAATCTTTAGACATTCTCATGATGAAACCTAAAGCCCTATAGGCCTTACGTATAATAGAATCGATATGTTCATCGTATAATAATTTTCTATCATTGATCACCCCTAAATCTCTGATTGATGTAGCTGTTTCTAATTGTTCTCCTTTTAGTATATAGTTAAATGGTATTATATTATTTTTGCGTGTGAAAACTACACAAGAACATTTTGAGGGATTCAAATCAAGTTTATTTAATTTACAATAATTATCTAACCGTAGCAAATCATCTTGTAGATTGAACGAATCGTAAATACTAGAAATTGGTTTAAAAATTTTCATATCGTCAGCAAAAATTAGGACATTAGAGTGACGAAAGCAAACGTGAATATCGGAAATGAAGATTATAAACAACAATGGCCCCAGCAGTGATCCCTGAGGTACTCCGCTGGGAACTACAACCCAACTCGACATGTAATTGCTTACTACCACAGCCTGAGTTCTATTGTCGATGTAGGATGCAAACCATCTTACCAAGTCACCACGTATTCCGGCCAAGAAAAGCTTATTAATCAACAGATGATGATCTATTCTATCAAACGCCTTACTATAATCAGTATAGATCACATCTGTTTGAAGTCCTTTATCCATTTTATCAGTTAGATATAAATCCTATTCTGGTGGTTCCTAATCCTTACACTGATTATTTTATTATCTACATTTAAAATAAATTTCTTAGCTGGTCCACAGTGTTATCCTTTTATTAATTAATAATAAAATTGAAATAATCTACGGTCTGATATATTTTAGAGTTTTAACATTCTGGGCTGAGTGTTGGCGTGGACTTTTTCATTTCCATAAATACAGACAAACATTTTGTTTGTTAAATTTTCATTCTCCATAAGAAATTTTTGAATATTTATTTTCTTCTTGATGCCGAAGAAAATGCAAAAATATCTCAAATTAGTGACATATTTTCCAATAATTTGGTTATCATTTTACCTTTATTACCAGTAAACTGGTTCACTGAAACATAATGAATGCCTTCTTTCCATAATGTTTCCCGAGAAGTCGAGATTCAAAAATAGTACAATTAAAATTTAAATCCAAGATAGTCTCAAAGATAATTATATTGACAATAAATATCACGGCCTACTTGATGTCTAATTTCGCCATTCTATTTTTATCATAAGATATATTTTAAAAACAATCTTCAAAAAAGCCTCACAACCGGGAGAGAATAATAAATTAAACATGATATCATTTAATCCCAGAACGCACAACGCGAAATTCAAATAAATTTATCTCCGTCGTAAATCCCATCGAATAAATCATAATTTTCATCGAAAATATCATCAAATTTTGTTTTTTAATATTAAAATAATATTTAAATGGCTTTTTCTTGGTTCTCAAATCAATTCAGTCTTAAAAGCACTATAAAAAATCTGTACGCACTTGCATTAAATTTCTAAACGTGTTGATATCAAATCTATACTAATTAATACCTATACAAAGAGGAAAAGTTTGTGAGTTTGGATTAAGGAGGTAATCTCCAAAACTACTTATACGATTTCAATTATTTTTAACCAATATATAGAGTGGACTTTCAAGGTTGTTATAGGTTATATAAAATCCACTTAAAGTAAAAGAGCTTTTTGTGGTGACCTTTTCTACAACTAAAGTCAACGAAAACCCGGTTGAGCGAATGCATTTTTACGAACTCTGCCTTAACAGTTAGAGATAAATTAATTCTCTCTATAGAGAGCTTCTAGAACTCAAAAAGTCTTATAAAAATGTCTAACATATCTATATGTTAAGGTAAATTCATAAATTAATAAAATATGAATAAAATATATATTTAATATTAATATTAATCTGCCGGTGGTAATTTAAATAGATAATGTTAAATTCTTATCAAAATAAATCTTTTTATAATCAAGACAATTTTATGTTGATAAAAATTGCCTTTTACACAACATTGCCTGGACAAATAGTTTAGATTATATTGATTTTTGACTAATAGTCTTATAGTCTCAAACTGAATTCCACGCGGACTAGGCTGCGGGCACAGCTAGTTAAAATTATAAAGCAGTAAATCTGTGCAAATTTGTATAAAAAATATTATGTTATGTTTGAACATTTTAATTCAAATTTTTAATTAACTGTCGAAAAATCCCTACGATCGCCAAGGTGCCTGTGTGGAAAAAATTAAAAATAAATTATAAGTTAATGTTATGCTGGCAGATAGACAGATAGGTAGATAGAAAAAAAGAAAGGAGTGCTGGAATGGTGTGATAATGTGGAACGGAAGCAAGAAATGGATGATTGAGAAAATATGTGTTGCAGACAGCAGGAACAGAAGGCGTCCGCGAAAGATCTGGCATGATCAAATACAATAAATATTAGAAGATGGCCCTGTTAAAAGCTTCAACAACCCTATAACATGCATGACAAAATGTATGAAGGTAGCCGAAGCAAAAATGGTGTGCCAAGATAGAAAATATGGCGTTCTTTCCTTTCTGCCTACCCCACCGGAGAAACGGCGTGATGTTTCTTAATTTTTCAATTAGTAAAAAGTTTTCTAAAAAAAGATAATTCTTTATCTCCTGGTTTGAAAGCAAGTTAACACACAATTCTCATTGTTTTAATGCAAAGCACATTAATAACGGAAGCAATTTTTATTCTTATGATTTTTACCTGATTAATTTAGATTTATTTTTTCATATTTTAAACATCTCGCTGAACGCCCCGTACCGTGTTAATTGACGTATGTCTACCTGAAGCTGTCCCTTTTTCAGAATTTCACGTGGTCCGAAATTTTTTATCGAGTAACTTAAAATAAATGTCGTATCTCAATTATGCAATGAATTGTAAATGAACTTACACTTGGGAAACTTCAAAATTGATCTGTATTTTGTTCAGAAGCAATTGGTCACATGTCAATTTAATTTGTAATCCCTTTTTCAAGTTTCCTTTTGCATTTTCCAATAAATAAATCGTGAGACAAAATAACTGGTATTATTTAATATTTGATTAAACTCAATTCCTTCAAAAATATATCATAGACTTTTCTACAAAAAGAAGCATAGATACAGTTTATCATTGAATTCAAAATTCATTTGTATATAAAATTCTTGAAGTCTCGGCATTTATTTTATTTTGAGCGATATTTAATGTATACATTTGATCGATAGATGTTCCTTTGTTTGTTCCGGGTACTAACGGAGGACGCTTTCGGGGCATTATTATTTTATTTTGAATAGGAAATGTAAGCGGAAATTTTCACGGATATTGTTGCTTTCTTTGGAGGGGAAGAATGGCAATAGTTATGACAATAACCGGTTGTGACATTGCATAATGCTAGAAATAATAAATGATACGTTTGAAATAAAAATTCTATGTCGTCATTTCAATACAATGATGAATGATGAGAAGTCTTTTTTGCTGGAGAAAATACAGCTCGCATATTTTTTTTGAGCAAGTGTAAGGATATTCCTTTAGTTATGTTTTGTAACTTTTTTGTATTTTATTTTTTCATGTATAGAATATAAAACAGAATAA
The DNA here is from genome assembly GCA_016648135.1 of Agrypnia vestita. Lineage (NCBI taxonomy): Eukaryota > Metazoa > Arthropoda > Insecta > Trichoptera > Phryganeidae > Agrypnia > Agrypnia vestita. The sequence continues at coordinate 45,103 of JADDOH010010621.1, forward strand.
AAATTAACCCATAAAAACAAAGTTTTTATTTTACTCCCTTTCTTTGTAAATTAAGTTTACACATTTTATTCGACTTGTATCAAAGCAAATGAATTTTTTATAATCGACATAATTTACTGTGATGATAGTTCAACTTCTTGCAAAAAATAAGTAAGAAATATTGAAAAAAAAATTCAAACTTTGATATTGCATATCTCCATAACTATTGATATTAGACCATGTTTGCTTGAACATTTTAGACTCATAACATAGTCGGAAATCCACCTGCCAAGTTTCTGCTGCTATCTCTGATACTAAATTGATTAGTAAAATATATAATTATAGGTAATTAAATATATATGTACGTTCATAGCAAAGTTTGTGTATGTTCGTAGCATAGTTATTGTATGATATTTCACCGAATTTAATGTTCATCATGAATAATCTCTACAGTGTTAATGCCAAATCCATCAATTATATCACTTTACTTTATTTCGCACCAATATACTAAGTGGATTTTATTTTTCAGGTGAAAATCCACTGGCGATGCAGCGCGGACTTTCATCCAATCTTCAACCCGTGTCTCTTCCGTCCCTCCTAATCCTCGTTCTACTAATCAGATGACAACTAATACTAGTCTCCGATGCGTTCACGTAATTCCCAAAGCGGGAATTAAACTGGCTCAAAACCGGTGAATCACCACAAGACAAAAATGCATTTATAAAAGCTTACTAACCCGACTTACGCTCATCCGTTGAAAAACTGAATAAAAATGTGTATTCAAATCAATTTTACATGATTGACGATATAAAACATTATTTATGTTTCCAACAAAAAGACAGAAATTCATTTACATCAATAAATATGATATTTAGCTAAGTGTTTACGTGTTATGATATATAGTTGTTTTATATGAATCTGTAAATAAATTAATTGTAGAAAATATACTAATAACTAAATAACTAAATACAACTATAATTTAATACTGCAATATAAATCTCTTAATGCTAATTTTTTTCAATATTTTAAATATGTTCATGTTTTTAAATATATGTAAACATACTACTACTACTACGTGTTTAACCGATCTATATATTATACTTAATAATTTTAATATAAGAAAACGTTATAAATTCATGTGATTCTTGTTAAATTTAGGTATTATGAAAATAGACTATTTGAATTATACATCGTAGGTAACAAATCTGTGTAAATATAAAAAAACTAATAAAATTGTAAATGTAACATGGGCCCTCGCTTTCATTAAAAAATATATAAATTGAGTTGATATCATTTTATTCAAACATTTTATTTCAAATAGATTACGAAAATGCATTATAATTTTTTGAGTGCACAATTCTGTAACAATTGATTTTTTTTTAATTATAAGCTGACGTCCTTTTTGCAGCTCTAACGTTATTAAATTCTTATAATTACTTAAATATGAATTTTAAGGAAGGATAGAAAAAAAAATTAATCTATCATTTTTCATTTCATATACATTTCAACACCTGATATAGGACATATATATTTATAAGCAATATGAATATTTGACCGTCGTTTATTAAATACAAGGTGTAACAGAGCTAGTCCACACAACTTTTTAGGAGGATTCTTGCCTTAATTATGAGTCGAAAATGTTCAACCAAAAGTAACCACGACCTATCATAGTTATGGAGTTATGCAATATCGAAGTGTGCATTTTTTTTTTCAATATTTCCGACTTTTTTTACAAAACGTTGAAGTATCATTACAGTAACTTATATCGATTACGAAGAGATCAATCGTTTCAAAAATAGGTAAATAAATAATAAAAACCCTGAAAATTCCAAATGTAATTGGAATATTTTTATCATTTTATTTGACTTACATGAAAGGGAATGAGTTTTTCATTTTATATATAAGTTACTGTAATGATATTCCAACGTTTTCCAAAAAATAATTCAGAAATATTCTAAAAAAAATGCAAACTTTGTGTCGCATATCTCCTTAGCTATTGACATTTGGTCATAATTTCTTGAACTTTTACGACTCATAATCAAGCAGAAATCCACTTGTAAAATAATATGGACTAGTTCTGTTACACTCCTTATACTTATTTCCTTTTAAAAGCTCTGTATTGCGGTTTCAGGGCAACGCAATAATTCAGAATCAAGCCACCATAAAGCTCGGCGTACCTTCTATAGCTCTCAGGTATTTAATATTGTGTATTTTAGTCACAAAATCTCCCACAAGAAGTGTGGTAGAGATTTTCAGTCCTCTCTGAGCAATTAACAAACCTGTCACGTCTGTCCAAAGGGAGTAATTCATAGGGAGTAACATTTCATTGTTACACAAGTTAATGAATGGTTTTATTTATTAATTTTGAAAACGTATTGTTTTATTATTTATTATAGGTAATAGCGCAATTCTACGAAACTCGATTGCTGGAATGGAATTGTTAATAAAATTAATTAAAATTTCCGTTTCAACTGTTGGATAAAATTTAATCGTCCGATTGAATTCCGCCCGCGGAACTTACGTTTACGTAAAATCGATGACGTCGCCTCTCCTATTTTAAAATGCGCCACATTCGACGGATCATCCGCGCTGCGCACGCACGTGTGTTTGTTGCAGACTTAAACGCCGCGGAATATTGTATGTGACTGCAAAATTCGGTTGCGGATTAGACTCGTCGTCAAAGATGCGACGGAAGAAACGCGTAAAGAAAAAAGATTAAAGAAAAAAAATATTTTTATAAAGAAAGACGAATAATATTTATTGTGAATTTGAGGAAATTCATAAAAATTCTTAATCAAGAAAGTGCGAGGCCAATATTTTTTTTTCATTGTGTCACATAAAGTAACGAAATATATATGTCAATAAATGTTACAAAGTTAGTCAAACAAAATAAAATACATACAAACTTCTCACATTCTTTGAAAAAAATAATGAAAAATATCTAGGCAAAAAAATATAAAACATTTTACAAAAATTCTATGAAAGAAACCAAAGTGTAATGTAATTATTTAACATTGAATAAAATCAGACTTCGGTTTCTGTCTTGGAATTTCGTAGAAGTGGTTTATGTCATTTTTCACAATCAGTCGATTGAGATTGGTGTATTGATTTTACTAGAATAATTTATTTCTTTAGCTCTATTTTCAAGGATAGATTTCATACTAAAACCTGTATTTGAAAGTCGGTAGCACGGTAGTAAATTGTGATGGTTTAAATTTACATCTATTTTCTAACATTAATCTTAAACGGTGTGTTTTCGTATTTGAAATATTAATTCTGAATTTCCAACCAAGCAATTGACACACTCGAATTTTGAAGTATTAAATTCAAGGTATTGCATTATATTGCCTCGGGATTGTAGCAATAGGAACAAATCAAACACCCGTATTTAATTAAATTTTTATAAATTAAATTAAATCACTGGACACGAATTTAACTGGAGATCTATTTTGTAATTCGCACTAAATCTCGCACTCGTTACTCGATAATCTTCCACTTGTGTCTAAAAATTCTGATTCATATTGTTTGTATTGCTCTGGTCGCTATTAAACACACTTCTCACAAATATTCGCACTGAAATCGCCCATCGCTATCTATTTTGCTTAATCTGTCTCTTCACTGAACGTCAAAATTAGACTTTCTGTTGTGTGTCTCGTGCGTAATTTACCTACACTCTCAATATTTCTAATTTATTTGCGTGTATTCCAGATTCTACCACTAATTTCAAATTTACTCTAAAATGTGCAAAGTGCTTTAAAACCCTCGATTACGTGTTATTCTTTCCGTTTCTACAATCTTGTGATAATAAAATGAAAACATAATTTATTTGTCAAATAAATAATGTTTAAATATTCCTACATTGTTATTAAATTTCAAGTGCACATATTCCCATAAAGATAGAAAACAAAAACCTACTGTTTATTCTGCAACAAGATATCTATAAGTAAAATATTAACCTTCCTCAAATTGCTAACTAAAAGATTTCAATAATTATAAAATTTTCATCTATCCTTTTGCCATGGAATAGTAAAAAAAGACAAACCTACAATATTTATATTTTCTTAAAAAGATTTACATTCAGTTTGCTAATATGTCTTAATTCCACTTTTTAAACAAAAATATTAACTGATACTTTATTTAAACACATATTTTATAAAGAAACACTTTGGATATTCAAATAATCACCGATATTTTTTTAATTTAATTGTTTTAATTGTTTTTTTTAAATAGAGATGCGAACACGGAATACATGTCACATCAATATTCTTACTATTTTCAAACTCGGCTAAATGCTTGTTCTATGAAAATAGGACTAACTTACTGGTCTGGAGTGAGGTTCGAACCCGCGACCTTTGGACCACGAGATGAGAGTCCTAATCAGAAGACCAACAAGCTACTTTAATTAATAATCAAAATATATAGAATAGCTGAATAATCTCAGAACGAAAATCGTACAATGGATCAGGGTTGCAGAAATACGTCAAAAAGACACAAAAAGCTTATATATTGTTTCCATTATTTGAAACATTTATTTTTGAAACATTATATGAAACGTTTGCAAAATGGTTTTGTGACAGTGACTACTAATGTATTCCAATCAATAAATTTCAATCATTAACATTGGCAAATCGGGTGGGTAATGGATAAGGCAAAGAACTAATTGACCTTAATATTTAATATCTTCAGCAATGTGAGTTTGCGGGCTAAGCGATCAATCTTGAATATCTGTACCCATTAAAACGATAGGGAGGAGAACCCTTCATTACGCCTGATGTTTGACACGATGATGTACTAATTATTAATCGATCTTGTATATCACGACAGCTGCTCCAGATTATATACAAGACCTTCAAAATAGGATAGGTAAACTTGCTCAAGTTACCTATATTCATTAAAAATTAACTCTTGCAAAATTAAAACATCTTTTTCGTTTATAGTGGCATATTTGTGTTAAATTAGTTTTTTTTCTTACGATTGAATATATAATTAAGACAAACGACGTTGAACATTGTTTCAAAATTGTTTTAAATATTTTGAAAATTGCTTAATCTGGATTTGACGAAGATTGCTTTGAATCGCTCGCAAAGAAAATATCAATTGAAGTTGCAGGTATGATAACATCTGCCTTATTTTAATCATTATCATCATCGATTGCCTTTCGTGTATATAAAACACCACTCTTTACGATTTGGGTCTTCAGTGGCGGGTAGTAATTCTATATTCACATGATTTGTGACATCCCAGACATACGAAGACAGAAGCTCCACTTCTATCCTGTACTTGCTCTTCTTTTTCTTAATGTTTTCTCCACATAATTGCATTCTGATAGTATTCTGCTTCAAAATGTTAGGTGAAATCGTATAACATTGCTTTGTAGTTAGGTCTGTCCATATTTTGTTTCTAACTGTAGCTCCTTTTAACGTATATAGTATGTATATACGTATATACATATATATATTTCAAATTGGTTTGGTCAAAAAGTGACATTTTCTTCCAAGCTGGAGCAGTTGGCTTTGAATTTTGGACAAAATTACATAATAATAAAAAAATTAAGAAAAATAAAGATTTGTAGCAACAGGAATGAAAAGACCGTCACAGGGTGTAGATTTTTTAGATTTTTTAAATGCTTATAATTTTTAAAACACATGACTTAGATTTTTTTAAATATTTTTCTGATAACTATTATGACTTGGCCTATCACCCGATTTCGGCTTGACGTCGAGATACGGGACACCCTGTACATTGAAACTCGGAATTCTTTATGAACGTTTTTAAGTGAACTACACTTCCATATGAGCATTTTCTTTGGATAACCTATGTCATTCTGTATACTTGGCTAACTCATTTAGCTTCTTCAAGCGCACTGTCATTTCTGCACTTCTCTTGGTTATTTTCAGGATTCCAATTAAACATTGTTGGTAATGCCTTATAGTTTAGGCAAAATGCTAAATGAAAGTATTCCAAAGAATTTTATTTATTTCATTAAGCAGTTTCATATTTCAAAGGATATTAAAATTTCTCCTTTTTCTGGTAAGTGTAAGTGGTGTTCTTTTAGCGGTGCTGGAGCTTGCATCAGCGAGTTCTCCAGCTCCGTATTACGTATTCAATTATTCTTCATTACATAAATTTGTGTTGAAGACATCGCCTTTTGAATTTGAATGCAAATTTTTCTCACAAAATTTAAATCAAGAGAGTACAAAGGCTTCATTAAGAGGTGGAGTTTTCAAATAACTTATGCCTATGCTCACTAACCGCAGGGGATGAATGCGCCCCTCTTTTCTAAACTAAATGAAGGAAAAAATAGGGGGGCGTTTAAATTTTTTAGGCGTGTTTTTTAAAAATGATAGAAATACAAAATATATTCTTCTTAGTCAGTGAACTCATGACGTAGTATCTTGGTTCTAATATAAAAATTAAAAAATCAACATATGATTTTTTCTGAGTTCAATTTATTATTAAACACACACAGGTGATTTTTTTTTCGGTTGTTTAAGCCATTATTAACTGGATTTTTATGATGTTTAGATCATTGGATAATGGCTTAATTAATCAACAGAAACGATCATCCTGTGTGTGTCTAATAGTAAATTAAACTCAGAAAAAATCGTGCGTTGATTTTTCAATTTTTATATTTAATAATGGAGTGTTCAAAAAATTAAAATATTCTTTGGTTCTTTCCTCCAGTCATCTCTCATTCTGTCCAATTTATTGGAGATCAACCTTCCATCCTTGTAAATTTCCAGTGATCCCCAATTTTTTCATGTAGTCTCCATCTCTTTTAGCAACATGACTGAAGTATGAAAGACTCTTTTTCCTGCGTTCTGTAAACAGCCTTTCTTTGATGTAAAGTTCCTGAAGAATATAGGCATTTATTTATTTAGCAGTAGCTATCACTTCGCTAAGAAATTTAGAAGACTGCATTGCATTTGACAATATGAGTACTGATGCAATAGTCAAAACAACCCCATATGTCATTTTACACATTTGTTACATTCTAATCTTATTGCAGTTTGGATACGAGCGGCATGGCCCAAAATACTACATGCGCATAAGATGCGTGTATTCAATGCATGTTGACTAAAATGTAATTGATGATAATTAAATATTTGATGACAATTTCAATTTTTTATACCACAAAATTAATTACCACATCTCGATGGCATCATATTGAGTCATTGTTTCCTTCTGAGGGTTTAAGTTTTAACTCAATTTAGATCTGTGTTATTATAGGGTTATCATTTAATTTTGTGGTAAATGAACACATTTTTATCAACACAAAAAACTAAAGATAGCCTTCAAATTTGGGCGTTAATTTTTATTCAAAATTTGTTGAAAGAAATTTCAATTACTTAAGGGTTCTTGTGCACAGATCTGTACCCTAGCGTACCGATATCTCCTATTACTCTTCGATATGCGAGAGCAAAATACATACGCTCTTTAACAGATGTTAAGTATTTTTAACACTTCAATATATTTATTTATAAATTAATACAGGCAACCCAGAGAATTGTATTTTATGTAATGAATTTTTTTAATTGCTATCAATATTTAAGATATTTATGAATGTGAAGGCGCATAACATGACTTGACAAAATGTACATATTGTATTTATTTAAATGTTTTGAAAGAAGAACTCTGATTTCACTTCCTTCAAAAACATTTAACAACAATGTTATTTAAAATATGTTGGTAAAATAACACAAACATTTTGAAATAAATTTTCGGTTGATTCATTGAAAGTGTTTTGAAATATTCAAATTTATGAAAATATTTTTTATTCTATCTGAATGTAAATAATAATATAAAGTAAAATATTTGTGTGCCAGTGCCAAAAACTCGCTTTCAAAAATATAATTAAAATATTCTGTTTGGAGTTAAGTACGCACGCTCTATGGAAGGATTAATTTAAATCAATTTAAAATTTTGATAGAAAATAATCCTGGTATTAAATTTACACACAAATCACTTTTATGGTATTTGTTATTTTTAATATGAAACTCTAAAATCAAAAAATCACAAACACTATCTCACAATGTTCATATTAAAAATGGTCAGAAAATATTTTATTTTACTTTTTCGTCATTCTTATTTGAGAAGGGGACATGTGTATAATATCTGCTATTAAAAATAATATTATATTGTACATATATTTCATAAATACATACATTAATAACCATATATAAAAAATGTAGGATTATTAAAAATACTATAACCAAATAATTTTAGGAACATTTTTTAAACCATCAAAATATTTCGCATTACTTTGATATGAATTTTGATTAATCTCAATAATATAAAACTTTATGTACGTAAATAAAACGACTAACACTATTTATTATTTACAATTTTTCTAATTATGAATAATGTGTGAACATGTTAAGAATATTAGGTTGTGATATTAAGAACTCAATGTATTAAATGGTTATTTATCAAAAATGTAATAAAGTATTAAAACTCACCATTTATTTTATTTATTTTAACAAATTTAGCTGACCTCATTTATATTTGTAATCCTGTGAAATAAAAAAAATATCCACTGTCTTTAAAGCTAATAGAAATGGCAAGAAGTGCGTTTTTCATAATGAGATCGTTATTTTCTAACCGTGACCTAAGCCTACTTAGAATGCATATGATTCAGTGTTATGTTTTTTTCCATTCTCTTATATGGGGTGGAAGCACAGGCTATAAACCAAGAACAAATCAACAAAGTCGAGGATTTTGAGATGTGGATCTATCGACGCATGTTGAAAGTTTCCTGGGTGGATAGAGGGATGAATTATGAAGTCTTCCAAAGTACCAAAATATAGTCTAAACCAACTCATCATCCAGGGAAAAATAAGTGGAAAAAGAAGAGTAGGAAGACGCTGTATCTAATGGATGCGTAACTTGAGGGTCAGGTATAAGTGTAACTCGATTGAGTTGTTCCGTGCAGCTGTAAATAAAATCGTGATAGCACCACAAGAAGTAGAAGATATACCTATCTTTTACGGAAGATACCATGATTCTAGCGGACTTCTGGGAAGGTCTCCAGGTAATATTGACACTAATGGTTAATTCGCGGGAAACACATGGTTTTCAACTCAACGAAAAATATGATCATTTTTAATAATAATAACTGATGATGGTCGCATAGCAAATAAAGACTTTGACTAGAATAAATAGATGAAAGAGTGTACCTGGGATGCAGATTAAATTAAAACTGAAAACCTTCTATAGAAATGTTATGTCGTACACAGAAAGTTAGAGCTATATTTATTCGTTTGAAAAGGGTGTAGTGCCTAAATGTAAATTTTCAGTGAGATTTATGCCATGCTATACAGTCCCTGTTTTCTTACATGGAAAGGAACCATGGACACCCACTGAACCAATGCTAAAGCGACTAAGAGCATTTTAGATAAGAATCTAAAGAAGGCTTTTTTTTAAAGAAAATTGATCGATAGGTTTTTTTTATTTATTTATTTATTTCAAAGGTTTTATATATTTTACAATAATATAGACCTTATATGTTGGGTATAAAAGCAAAAGAAGCAATATACAAAAAAAAATGTAGTCATCGTGGATTACTAACTTATAATATGCTGAATTCGAGTTTTATTTTATAGAAAACATAGCCTATAAATTTATAGAAAACATGATTTTAGGAAGGATATAATATATATAAATATATATATGTTAGTATTGATTTCTTTGGGGGTAACCTGCGTCAAAATCTGGTCCTCAGAAGGACCATTCGTCAACCGACATTTCGCCTGAATCACAACAGGCATCTTCAGGTTGTCTTGTTAATAAATTTCCGTCACGAGGGGCAGTGCGAGCACATCTGTTCGTATCGGAAGCTTATTACCAAGTGAGGTCTGGTAAGTCAAAGTCTAAATTTGGGTACTGTGGTCATTATCAACAGCCTTTTTACCATATACAAGAGGGACAACAGATAAACTCAGCCGTTTACTTAGAAAATATAACATAAGAACGATATTTAGGACTGAAAACAAAATATCTAGCCTTCTACGAAGTGTAAAAGACAAAATACACCCCATAGAGTTGATATGACAAGAAACTAACATCGTCGCTTGTCCAACACACGCTCGAAGAAGGCCACAGCATAGACATAAATAATAAACGAATAATAGCGAACGTCCAAAATAAAACAGTAAGAATATTTAGAGAAGCTATAGAGATATATAAAAGAATAAATATTATCAACAAAAGAGATGATGGTATACGTCTCCCAACGGCATGGAAAAGCATTTTATTCAACAGTAGATTTCTTAGTAAAAATAATATATTAGCGCGCAAAAATCAATTAAATATAACCACCGACACAATAGAAGCAACATCGAGTACAAAGCGCATTACAAGGAGCCAAACAAACGCCATTTAGGCCAGCAATGGCCGGGAACACCCAATATTTAATACAAAATTCCCAAAAATCATTAAGGCCAATAATGACCACAGTACCCAAATTTAGACTTTGACTTACCAGACCTCCCTTGGTAATAAGCTTCCGATACGAATGGACGTGCTCGCACTGCCCTTCGTGACGGAAATTTATTAACAAGACAACCTGAAGATGCCTGTTGTTATTCAGGCGAAACGTCGGTTGACGAATGGTCCTTCTGAGGACCAGATTTTGACGCAGGTTACCCCCAAAGAAATTAATACTAACATTTCTAACACCAGTGAAAATTTTCATTATAACATAAATATATATTTGTATTTTTAATCTGTATTCATAAAAATTTACACTGTTTGATAGATGTGACCAAAATTTTACATACTTATTCTTTAGGACGCTGCGGAAAACAAATGCGTCATCTCCCACCCCCTCTCCTTTGCTCCACACTCACCACACGATATATTGACTGTACAAATCTACAACTTTGGACAGATCTGACCCTTCAGAAACTTGCGGAAGGCATAATGGCATATATACTCTCCACTTTACTCCACCTCTTCCCTGTAAATTTGCTAACCACTCGTTAGAAACTGGCCAGCCGGTAAAAAATATTAAAAAAATATTTTTTTATTAATCTGATATCGCATTTCCTTCTACTCGAGTTTTCTGTCTATTTAAATGGTTTAATAGTCTGCAATATCACGGTCGTATGATATTCCGAGAAAAAATCTTCTTTTTAACATAACCGATTAAATTTTAATGAAAAAGCGGTAAATTCATTTGTGCGAAGCTCCAAAAACCCTCGAAGTAGTATCGTGTAATACGCTGTCGTAATTTTCTAGATAAACTATAAACGCCATTTCTACCATGATATATAAAGCTTTGAAATGTCCAATTTAGTTTCAGAAAATAAGATACGACGATATATTTTTTCACAAAGATTCTTAAAAAAAAACAGGAAGAAAAAATTAATGTTTATGTGTTGAATTAATTTTAAATAGACAGTCTGGGATGACTTGATTTATTTCGGCTTTATTATTTCTTGCGAGCATAATTCTTTTTCGGTGTTTTTCAACGAAATACAAGTGAGTACGAAATAAGTATACATAAAACCAATAAACTTCGTATATATAATACATAACGTAGTAAATAAGTAGTTTATATAAAAAGTTCAATTTATTTGAATTTGAATAATCATGTTGCACCACAAAGTACTAACTACCATATCAATTAATAAACTTCGTAAATATAAAATAATGGATGCATCGCAATATGGTTTTTACAAAGTAGGTATATTAGATTTTTGAAATTAATAATTATGTCATACTACAAAGAGATTCCTTTGTAAAAATATAAATAATATTTACAAGAATTTTAATCACGGGCGTGGCTTCATTATCAACCTAGTACATATTTATATATAACACAAAAAAAATTATTTACTTTATGGAGCGAAATATTTATTTTACATTGAGTGACTCATTGAATATATTATGCAGATGTTGAATCGCAACAATGTGACTTTTATTCATTTTATTTCATTTACAAAACATTTCATAAACATAAATTATTCCGACCGCGCTGTCGACGGCAAATATCAAAACAATGCATCGTGTAAATTGCATTTCCTGTGTGAATTTCCCATGAAATGAAAGCTAATGAACTCGTCCTATCGGAAATATTCAACGATTTCATTGATCAAAATAACAAGAGTTTCGTTAATCCCTTCCATTCCACACCGTGGGAGTATTTTATATATAAAAAAAATAAATTTACATTTCAATGACGAATAGGTATTTCGATATTTTTTATTCCACGTGTTTGTATCAATCATTCGATCTAAAATGCAAAAATAAGTATTTGTCAAGGCATTTTTTGAAATTAGATTACCCTTAATTGTTTTAGGCCTTTTCAATCCTTCGATAGTGTTGTTCCAAGTAACAGATGACAAGGAATTTAAACAGTGCGTCAATTCTTTTTAGCATTTCGTTGAAATAAATTCCAAGAAGCATATTTTTATACAAATACAATTTCTCTCCTTCCTCAGAAAATATTGAAAAGGATATAAAATAATCCTATTTACACAACATTTATTCAAATTAAATAAATTGATTCCATTATTTGGGTAGCAAAATGGTGATTTTAGTTGAAACATTTTTTAAATTGTTTTTTGAAGTACCTAGCTGATTTATCTCATGCAAAGCACCAAATTGAAAGTTGTTTCTGGTATAAATGAAACCTTTTCCATCATTTTATTTATTATTTTCCCAAAGTAACGTAGGTACCAATCTGATTGCTTGTCAATAACGCGAACACGATTTCAGTTATTTCACTTATTTACCTACCATAAAAGCTTTCATTTTTAATATTTCGTTTTTGCTTTGATAAAGCATTTTTTCGATCAAAACTGTTAGCCACAGACTTTATAAATGTGAATATCTATTATTTCTAAATATAACTTTTTTTCATTTACGATAAAAAATAATTTTATTAAAATCTTTATCACATCTTCTTACTTAGTAGTTAATTTTAAAAATATATATGTTTGAATTATTAGAATTTTAAATTGGGCAGAAATTATTGAACGCTGCAGTCTTCTGTCCTATATTAATTTAATAAATTTTCATCATGACATTCCTCCACAGCATTAGGCAAGAGTATTTTACGCTGCAGCTTTTTTGTCCTGTATTAAATTAATTAATTTTCATCATGCCACTTCTCCACAGCATTAAGCAGAGAGTATGTTTTGAACGCTGCAGTCTTCTGTCATGTATTTATTTAATAAATATTCATCATGCCATTTCTCCACAGCATTAGGCAGAGAGTATTGAACGCTGCAGTTCTATATTTAATTAATTAATTTTAATCACGCCATTTCTCAACAGCATTAGGCAGAGAGTATGTTTTGAACGCTGCAGTCTTCTGTCATGTATTTATTTAATAAATATTCATCATGCCATTTCTCCACAGCATTAGGCAGAGAGTATTGAACGCTGCAGTTCTATATTTAATTAATAAATTTTCATCACGCCATTTCTCAACAGCATTAGGCAGAGAGTATGTTTTGAACGCTGCAGTCTTCTGTCATGTATTTATTTAATAAATATTCATCATGCCATTTCTCCACAGCATTAGGCAGAGAGTATTGAACGCTGCAGTTCTATATTTAATTAATAAATTTTCATCACGCCATTTCTCAACAGCATTAGGCAGAGAGTATGTTTTGAACGCTGCAATCTTCTGTCATGTATTTATTTAATAAATTTTCATCATGCCATTTCTCCACAGCATTAGGCAGAGAGTATGTTTTGAACGCTGCAGTCTTCTGTCATGTATTTATTTAATAAATTTTCATCATGCCATTTCTCCACAGCATTAGGCAGAGAGAATTGAACGCCGCAATCTTCTGCCCTGTACTTAATTAATAATTTTTCATCATTCCATTCATTCACAATATTAGGCAGAGAGTAATAAACGTTACAGTCTTCCGTCCTTACGTAGCACGTAACTGAACATTGTTCATTTTTTTTCAGTTTACTTTCACGCATTTCTTCATGATTATTTTTACCCACAACATGTTTTAATTGACAAGTTTTTCAATAAATAGTACATAAAAACTATTTTAAATCTTATGCTTGGTTTTGTAATATAAAACCTGTACATAACGCAACCCAACCTTTCAGTACCCATCCACCAAAATTCAAGTTACTTCTAGATGTCTGGTAGGTTTTTAAAGATGAAAATTTTAACACTCATAGTATATCACACAGTTAAAAATCACTGATTATTTATTAATATTTATTATATGGATCTAGCGTTTACTTACTAGCATAATGCATTTTTAATAATATTTCCGATGCTAACCTAGAAACAATCAAAACCATCAGAAATTACCGCGCTTCAAAGCAGGAATTTTAAGCTTTTGGCATCTATCCTGAGAACTATAGCTGCCGGGAGACAACCTCCGGGTGTAATGCGTTACCTATGTACTGTAAAATATTTAGAGTCTTGGATGTCTGAGGAAATGTAACATGAGGGCCGGTAGGTTCTACAAAATGTAAAATTATAGCGACACTCATCGCGTCATCGCATTTAAATTAGTATAAATAACTTAAATATTTGATCATGTTAGATATAATATGGTTTTTATTATTATTTTACACCCAGATATGAGACTTAGTATACCAATTTTCATGTATGTAAAGCGAAAGTGGTCACAAATTCTGAGCTTGTTAGTGCCTAACAAAATGAACGATTCTTAGAGCACAATAATAGGCTTGGTAGGAGTAAGTTTTCATGAGTAATTATATAGGCCTGTAGAGATTTAAGAAATGTGAAATAGGTTATTGAAAACAATAATTCTAGAAGGAATTTTAATAAAAACTATACACAGAAGTAAATCATAATTCTACAGTACTACAAAAATAGAATATTATCCATATTGGAATTCGGGGGAAAACATAAAGGGAAATATTAATATGTGTAAAAGTTCCATGCTTTATCTCATTGACAAAAATATACGTATCTAAAAATATCAAAAATATTTTATTTGCAAAAGATGATACACAGACAAATCTATTAATATGGAAAAGTAGATATGAAAGTCTTTGGATATTTACAGGACTTATGACCTATCATATGGCTGGCTTAAGTGATCACTTTACAAAAAATAACGTTCACAATTCCACCACTTAAATCAAATTTTTAAACAAATGAATAAATGAAGGTATGAAATAGCTGATCTTATCATAGTTAATAACATTAAAAAATTTACTCAAAAATTTACTAAATTTAATCTTGTTTAACAAATAAAGTTAAAGATTATGGAAAAAATATATGACGCAAGTGCAGACGGCACCAAAAAGAGAATACATGGCTTGAGTACGTTAGCCAAATATTGGAAGATAGTCATATTAGGAACCTCAACAATAAATTGTCGATCTTGAATGAAGATGAGTGAAGCAAGAGTTCTGTGTCAGGACAGAAGTAAGTTGAAAGAACAATTGAAGGCGTCCCTATAAAAAGGGTATACATAGAACATTTTTTTCAAAGCAATTTTATTGTTGTAAAATAATCTATATAACATGCACTATGTGCGTTATTTTATTTTTAATGTTTTTTAACTCGATCTTGCAAAATTTCTACCTCCAAATTTGGCTAACGTGGAAAAAGGGTTTATATTCAGGAGTATTCATTTAGTAGTAAGAAATACGTAGGATTCCAACAGTTTGACTACGTGACTGGAAATGCTCAATGACATGAATATACAAAGAAAACATAAAATTTATAATTGGCAAGTGAATATTAAAAATAACAAAAAACTGCAAATATTGTTTTTAATTTCAAGTTCTTTTTCTCTTCCTTGAAAAATTTTGTTTTTACTTATAGACCTTTTTATACGGATACCTTTAATTGTTCTTAAAAATTTTGCCACTATGGTATAATTCAAACATAAAAACTTCCCTCCAAACCAGAATTATTCCTATTGAATGTCAATTATTGTCATTGAGAGGTTAGATGCGTGAATTAATGATTAGAATTTGATAAATAGGGGTTCAAATATACGGGGGAAAACAGCGATTATTGAGGAACACCTAATTCTCTCAAATTACATATGTTCATTTAATTGATGCTACCATCAATCCAGATACATTCCTTGGGATATATCATTGCTACATTACTTAATCAATGCAATTAACTATGTCGACTTAATTAATTAAGGTAATTAAAGCAGATTTCTGCTGGCGTCCTAACATTGGGAGATTCTGTAAATATATTTTTTTAAATCTTGTAAAAAAAAGTAAACGCTAGTAAACGGCGCGTGTACTGGGCGTATTGAAGATCAAAAGACTCAAAATTCGTCATAAGTATAGGTGAAAATTTGTTTTAAAACGGTGTCGATAATAATATGTCAATAAGGTAGTATATTCGAAATGTAACGAAATGATAAGGAGAAGGAATTTCGCTCTGTCCGAACCCTTTGTAATATGTCACTTTGGAACAACACTATGGAAGGTTCTAGAATAGCTTATAATTATAACATTCGGAAGGCGCCTGGACTTACTCCTAAACAGTTGAAGCGAAAATAATCCTATTGAGATATTGAAAGAACAGCGTACCGCGTATACAGGGTTATTTGGAAAACATTAATAACCTCGCAGGACTATATTTCTCCCTTAATTATGAGTCGAAAATGTTCAAGCTATTATGACCTAATATCAATAGTTAAGGAGATATGCGACATCAAAGTTTGCATTTTTTTTCAATATTTCTGAATTATTTTTTGTAAAACGTTGGCTTATCATCATATTAACTCACATTGAATATTAAAAATTCATTCCCTTTAACACAAGTCAAATAAAAAATAAAAACCTTCGAATTCCAATTGGAAAACATTCCAATTGGAATTTTTTTAGGGTTTTTATCATTTTATTTAACGTGTATTGAAACGAATGAATTTTTCGCAATCGATATGAGTTACTGTAATGATAATCCAACGTTTTATAAAAAATAAGTCGGAAATATTGAAAAAAAATTGCAAACTTTGATGTCGCATATCTCATTAACTATTGATATTAGGTCACAATAGCTTGAACATTTTCGACTCATAATCAAGGAAGGAATATAGTTCTACAAGGTTATTAATGTTTTCCAAATAACCCTGTATAAAGCAGTACCGCGTGGCGCAATTGAGTATGTTTTGACATTTCTGCCGGAGCAAAATAAGCCGCGAACGATGTCTGATGTGGCGAGTCGTGTAATTTCGGAGTGACAGACATTAAGCGAAATAATCGAACGAGTTCTTACCGATAGTGAGCGATTAAATAAATGCGACTACCACGCGCGAGAATTGGATAAAATGTTCTTGCGAATATTAAATGAAGTGTGCCCAGCAATAATTAAGTGTTCATAGATGAGTGATAAAATGCGAAATAGTATGATTTCAAGAATAGTGTATTAATTTAATCAGCAATTTGAGAGTGACTGTGGGAAACAAAGTGAATGGTGCTCTGAATGCAATTATGGTCGGTAAAAATCTGTCAAAGGAAGCAAGACTAGCGGGAGCCTACATAATTTCTGGTGCCAACTCTGACGTATGAAAGAAACGTCTGGAATTGGCAAAAAAATAATGAAAGTAGACTGAATGCGGTAGAAATACAGTCGTTTAAACGTATATGGAAAATCTTTGCACGACAGAGTAGAGAATGAATGAATTTGAAGTGGATGTAATGCTGGCTGTAGCGTAATAAATAGAATAAGAAAGGATCGCTGAGATGGTTTGGCCATGTGGAAAAGGATGGTAAAGAAAATTTATGAGAACAAAAGGCGTCCACAAAAGACTTGGCATGATCACATACAACAAATATTGAAGGATGGCCTTTTAAAAGCTTTTACAACCGTAGAGCATGCATGTTCAGACATATGAATATAGCTGAAACTCAATTGCTGTGCAAAGATAGAAAAATGTGGTGTTGACTTATCTCAGCTTACCCCTGCGAAGAAACGACGTGATGGTATGTTAGTTAGTCTTATATTTAATAAATCATCACATAAGTGTTAATTTTTTACAATTGTAACTATTTTTCAACTCTTTTGAAAAATAGGACTAAATTTATAGCGAACAGCCTCGAACCGACTACCACTGGAACTAGGTTAACGCCCCAATCACATTAGTAGATTTTTAAAATGAAAATTAGTCACTTATTTCCATTTTCAATATTTAAACACGAGACGCAAATACATTAATTAAGTGAGACTTCTATAATTAATCCTTAATTAATTGATCATCGCTCTGGGGACAAATCCAATAACTTTGTTCTTAGAATATTCTTTCATATAAAAATATTGTTTAGAAATAAACTATGCTGACGAAATAAACTCTACAATTTTACCCAGTTCTAAAAAAATGGGGTGACGCCATCATCTCACTCCACGCTGGGTGCGTACCAGGCAGTTACTGGTACGCACCCGTAGCTAATCTAGCGCCCCCGTTGGCGGTAGGGGATAGTTTTTTCTGTCACTCGATGTTGTAACACACACACATGCTGAAAATTACAGGGTGCCCGTAAAAACGTTTCAGTACTTGTTAGTTGCGTAAAAATCATTTACTTTTTTACTTCTTTATTTTTTATATTGAAATTAGCGGTAACCCGTTAAAATGACGGTACTTTTTACTTATTTATAGGCGGCACCCATGAAATAGTAATTATTATATAATAATGTAAATAAAGATTATTCCTGTAGAAAAGGTAATTATTTAAGTTGAAATAAAATGTTATTTTAAAAGGATTATTTATAGGTTAAATTAAGCTTAAATTTGGTATAAATAAAGAGTACGGTGCGGCGATAGCTGTAAGCTCTCTACCCTGAACTTTTGAAGATAAACACTCCGCCCCCGTCGGAGCCAGCGCAGCCATCCAAGACGTCGAAGCCTGCGTTCGTGATAAAATGTTGAGTTACGAATTCATTTATGTGACTGCGCGTTTGGAAAACTTTCTCGGCCCGGAATGCCTATCTACGAGGACCGGGGATATGTTAATGAAATTTCAGGAGTTTTGATAATTGTTTTCATATTCTTCATTAATTACACATCAACGTTTTTAGGCTTCAAACTTCGCGGAAGAGGCTTTACGGGTCTTCCTATCGGAGCGCGCGTTCTGTATGTAAATTTTATCCGCGTGTACTGCGCTGTTCGCTCGTCGTAAACACTAGGGGATGAATTTTAATACTTTATAATATTAAATTAATAAAACACATATAAACTTTATTCGCTTTATTTCTATTTAACTTAAAATCGTTAATTAACAATGATCAACAGAAATATTTTAACACATCGTGATTAGTTTAAATACAGATATTAAATATTAATTCTTTCAGGCACTCCCAACTATAATAGTACTCAATTTTAATTCCATTTCTTGTATGCCACCTAGTAAATAAGTTTTTTCTTTTCTAGCAGTAAGTTGTTTTGTAAGATAATAATTTTTCTGTGTAAAGCGCCCTTGAGGTGAGTATTCGCGAAAACGGCGCTCTATAAGTTATCCAATTATTATTATTATTATTATTGATAATAATCGAAGAGTTCCCTAGGAAAAGGGTTTACATAAGTGTGGAGGTGGATGAGCTCTCCGGTTTAGGATGAGTCGATGCGGTGTTGATGATGTAAAGTCACGATGGTTTTACAAAATTTATTGAATTGCAAAAGTAAAAGTTATAAAGAATACAGTAGGTACAAAGGTTACAAGTGAAAGCGTGACATTCGAAGGTATGACGGCAAGGGCTTCCGCTATACGAGCCGTTCACTGGGGAAGTGAGGTAGTCTGCTCTGGAGCCTACCGTTTTTATAGTTGTTGTGGACAAAGGACTCGGCGTATTATGACTTCGTCTTACTCGGCCGCTCGTGTGTGTAATATTTAGTCTGGTCAGCAATCTGAGTTTATCCGCTCTTCATGCCCTCTAGCAATTCTCGCCTTTGTCCTCGTTCGTTGCCCTCGCTTCCATTGTCATTCTTTCCCGAATTCAGCGTTCTGATTTCGACCGTTGTACCGAGAGCGACGGCCTTTCGTTTTTAGGTGCTGATGTACTCGGTACCTCCTTACTCGTGTATATGCATGCGTCTTTGACCGCCACATAAGTAGTACTTATTTTATATTTTAGTATTTTTCATGATTTCGATTAAATTTTTCCGAAATTCAAACGTTGATTAACGTGAAAATAATGTCTGTATTCATCCATTTTTATATGTTAGTAACAAATATCACAGATGCTAATAGTTCGCGTACATCATTGGGATTGCTTAAAAACATGAATATAAAAATTTCCAAGTGAAAATTAGAAAATAAAAAAACAATGTGTTTTCTTTCTCCTTTAAAATGTTGTTTTTGCATATAGACCCTTTTTATAGGGACACCTTAAATTTTCCTTAAAAAATTTTTGTAATGTTGTCGGAGGTCAGTACCCACCGTAGTATGACCTCCCCGGTGTGGGTCCTTACGCGCAGTGAGACGTTGGTCGGTACAACTCTGTGAGCTACTGTCCTCTTGCTTGGAACAGGCAGGTGTTTTATACCTGGTTGCTTCCTTTGTCGTTTGGGAACCGTCTCATCAGCAGACCCTGTTGCCTCGTGCAACTTTGTGTCTTCAACCAACGACTTCACTAGTTGTCCCGTTTTAAGCCATCGAATAAGAGACTTCCATCAACTTTTCTCACATATAAATAGCTTCGTCTCTGCGAGACTTCTGTAATGTATCCTTAATTAATTAATCATCCCTCTGGGGATGTAACAGTGTTCTTAGAACATACTTTCATATGAAAATATTGTTAAGATACGAGCAACTGGACTTCTTTACCAATAACTGTATATTATTCAAACTTATATTAAAAAGTGTATTGAAAGATTACTAGTATTTGTCGAATTGGACGTAAACAATTGATTTGTATTTAAATATTTTGTTATATTATGACTTTCAAAGTTTGTGCTATTGCCTTTCACTCTATATTATTACTTTTTTTTGTTTTGAATTTCTATTATATTATGTTTTCCTTTTGCTTCTGCTTGTTATACACTTGCTCTTTACTTTATATTATATTTATCTTTATATATTTGTATCTGTATTTTAAGTAATTTCATTTTACTTTGTCATTATTATATTAACAGGTTATTATTTTTTTCTTTAAACTATATATTCTATTAATGTACACTTTACCTATCTGTTGTTAAAGCCCTATAAGGCGTTAATTAATAGTTTATTAAAATAAAATTAAAAAAGATTTAAATTTAATTTACTTTCATATATACATGAAATGAGCACGCAACTAAATTTCAAATTCTCGTGAAAATTAAAATAAAAACCAACATAAAAATAGCCACTGCTCAAGAAGAAAACATGAAATAAAACTGCCTTTTAGAAATAAAACACAATCGTAAAATTCAAGCACGCACCCTGAAACGAAGCAGTGTAGTAAACTACCGGGGGATATTAGGGATGAAAAAATATGTCAACTTTTTGAAGCAAACTAAAGAAATTTACATTAATAATATGTTTTTTTCTTTATAAGTAATGAGAATGGGGGGTGGGGGTCTTAAATGCCAATAGAATTCATTTGCGAACATATTGGTACATTTTGCCAAAAACATTTTACTGTGAGTACCCGAAGGTACACTATATAATAATTCACTTTTTACTTACTATATATACATAATCTACTATAACACGTAAAATACGTTCAATACGTTAATTTGGTGACCTTGTTTTTAGAACTCTCGAGTGATTGATGTATGAATTGATCTGTGTATTTATGCAGATGTACATTTATACAAACCTATTTAATTTAAATATTTTTCATACTATAGTATTAAATCTGTGTAGGTTCCTTTGATGTTCAATATTCAATTTGATACGAACATATTGACTTGCAGAAGGAATTTATGTAGCATCTGTATTGTTTTGTAGTTGTAAAATATCTTAATTGTACCTACCATTGTCTAATTTGTAATTGTTATCCTTTGCTTCATTGATTAAACAAACGTTCATTTAAAAAATTCAAAAGCGTAATCATTTTACTGTATTAAAATGCTTAACGAAGAGTAAATTTATATAAAGGTATTTTTTTTCCTTTAACGAGTTTTTGTTTCAAACCATTATTCGTTCTCTTTAATAATTTTAATATTATGACAGCTTCTCGCTTTGAAAAACGAAAAGAAACAATGAAGATTATTCAAAATCATAATGACAAAACACAATAATAAGTTTAAAACACAGAAATCTCAAATGGCAACTCGAAATCTGAAAATCTATTCGCCATTTAATTTGGAAATATGAATTCTTCGTTTTTTTTCTGAAATGTAGATTTTATGTATCTTTCCCTTCCAAAATCATGATTCATATTAATTTTTAGGCTACGTTTCTTACAAAATCTCATATTCAGTGAGTACATTATAAATTATTTATCCTCAATGACTGCATTAAACTTTTTTTGGATATTGCTGCCTTTACTTTTATACAGCAGAAAACAACAGGCAAGAGTCGCCTTCAACAAAAAATCCAAAATCCTGGAATCCCCCAACATAGATTTAAAGGTTCGGAAAAACTTGATTATAACTCTTATCTGGAGTGTGCTGATATATGGCAGCGAAACATGGACCATCGGCCAGAATCCGGGAGGCTAGCGGCCTTTGAGATGTGGTGCTACAGGCGCACGGCGAGGATCCATTGGTCTGAACATATCCGAAACGACGAGGTGTTGAGCAGGGTGGGCGAAAACAGGCGGCTGCTTAACAGAATTGCCCAACAGCGAGCAATTTGGATAGGTCATAATATAAGGCATCCCGGCCTGCTTTTAACCATCATCGAGGGAAATGTTGAAGGCAACAATCGTAGAGGCCGCCCGAGATTAAGCTACGTAGACCAGATTATCGGAGATGTGCGCTGTAGCACCTACCAAGAGATGAGAGGCTGGCAGGTGACAGAGAGGAGTGGAGAGGGCGAGTGCTTGTTGCAGACGAATCCTAGGATTGCGACCCAAAAAAACTTTTATGCCCCAAATATATAAAATACATTTTTAAGAATAATAAATAAGTTCAAACTTATTGTTAAACATAAATTCATATAGGAAAAAATTGAATTAGAAAAATTGCAATGAGTATCCTTTTCCAATAAACAAATTTTCTTCCCTACATAACGGTCACTTGGCGCCCAAAACATTTGTTGAGATTTTGGGGAGGAATTCGGTCACTTCAAACCATCCCAAGTGGAAGATCCAGCCTTGGAATTCTCGCCCTATTCTATTTCTGTTACCTTGCCAAGAATCTCAAGAGCTGAAAACTGTGATTTGAATTGCGAAGAATTTCTCAGCTTTCGGAACAAATGCCAGAAGTCAAACTTTCAAAAAAAGTGGGGATTATAATTTTTAATGACATTCTGGTAGTTAATTAAATTTTACGGACTAAAGAATTTTCTCATTAGAGCTCCGTCAAATAGTTCAATGAAATATTGAGGAAAAATTAAGTACTTTGATACCCAAAAACATCAAACGGAGAAATAATTATGGAAGCATCATTATTTATTTACACAGCCGTGAAGTTGTTTTAAAAACCATTATTAATTATTTTAAAAACAATGAGAAAAATATTCAGGAAAACCTTTCAAAAAAATACTTGATAACAACACGGAAATTTTTCAATCCGTAATTTTTCATTTCTCCTTTTTCTACCTTTAAATTTTACGTGAATTTTAGAAATATAAATGCTTAGATAAAATAGAAATAAAAGTTTTAGAAATATAAATGTTAAAAATAATAATAATGAGAAAAATTACATTTTTAATATATTTTCAAAGAGCTAATTAATTGATTTATCTACATTATTGTTTATAGCACAGAACAGCCCTTGCAGCAAAACTCATAATAAAAACACTTTTTTTTTTTATATATTTATATTTTTTTTATATTTATTACATTAAACATATGCCAAACTGCACAGCAGTTTTACGTCACAGAGATAAGTCACAAAAATTTTCTGTGACCTCAATATTTATTTATAATATGTACATTTAAATGATTTATGGTTGTGTTTGTCCACAAAATAAAAATAAAAATATGCATATATTCCTTATATGCGCTTTGTTTAAAAAAATTACTACAGACTTTTAAATTTTGAAAAAAATATGAAAAATTCAATACTAAATACTCTAAAATAATGTCATAGTAAATACATCGTGCTTTATGAAAAGAAGATATTTTTATTTAAAGGGTTATACGACCTTGAAATTTAAAAAAATGTTTTGGCGTTGTCAATCATCAATCAATCAATCAAAAATAATTATTTCGTTTTCTGTCCGTCCGTCTGTCTGTCTATCCCCGTTACTTCGTGTAAAGTTCGTTATTTAGTTCGAATTCACGGTAAAAAAACAACCGGAGCTGGGGCTGGAACCCCGGGCCACCAAACCCGAACCGGCCAATTAACGCACGTGGCAAAAAAGATGGTATATTCATTAATTTTCACATGCATACTCATGTACCATCGATTCCGTATTGCTAAAAATGATACACTTGAAAATTAAATTACTTTATAAATTAAATCATGTAAATTTTATTTTAAATCAATTGAAAAGGTTTTTTTATTCACAGTTAAGTTAATTGTTATTTTTTTACTTTTGATCACTTTGGAAAATTTTATATTGAAATCGGCTGCCTGATTCTTACCTTTTTTACATTCAGAGTAAGTAGCATATGGCAATTATATAAACTTTAATGGTCTAAAATAGTCACAGTTTTTTCTTATTATCCAAAATCCGAAGAAATTTTAAGTAAACTCATAAATATATTTAGGTGTCTATATAAATTTGTTTTTATTTTATTTTTTTAATTTATTATATTACAGTGAACATACTTACTGCTTTGCAGTCCGGGTAACAAACGGGTAACATTCGACACGTCATTTTTTCTCACTCGAGATTGTACATGTTAAGAACATGTACAATCTGTGGCGAGAAAAAAAAGATGTGAGGAATGTTTCAAAATATAATTTCTATAATAATTTTCCATAAAAACTAACCCAAAAAATCCAAGTTTTTATTATACTCCCTTTCTCATTTATATTGTTTCCAATTTGATGTCCTATCAACATATCCCTCTTGCTTTAAGTTCATGTGGAAAAACTATTCCATCTACATTATTATCCTTAAAACTTATTGAATATTGAAAACGTAATAAGTGGTATAGGGGGGCACGGCGTTGGCAAAGCCGTCTGATTGGACCCGTGGCTCGAGTCGGACTAGTTGAAACAGGTTTCGCGCCTTCTCCACGCGTCGGGCTCCTTTCTCATTTGTATGGTTTCTAATTCGAAAAAACCGATAAACTTCCAAAAATCCAAAATTATACTATAATTAATTTTTTTATACATAAATCTGTTAGATCATTTTTATCGTCGCCACGAGTGTACCTGCAAAGTTTCAGCTCGATTGTATCACGGGAAAGGAGTTAAAAATTGATCAATAATTTTTTCGCCGACAAGCAGACACTACGAGTTAAAAAGAAAGGGAGTAAAAATAAATCATAAATGTGCCCACTTAGACACAAAATAGTCACCTTTAATTAATTATATTACAAAATTGACAACCTTCGTAATAAAACGATTGGTATCAATGAATTCCGTTTCACATAAATCCAGTGTTATTTTAGCTATCATCCATTTCATTAACAAGATACCATTAAAATCATTTAAATAAATCATCTTTGTATTAATTCTCAGTATCTCATGAACGCCATTCTTGTTTCTATACCCTTCAACTAATTAGTTTACTATATTGCAGATGTAAACAAAGATATTGATAAACTTTCACCTCAAATTAATGAGAAATTACCGAATCACTCATCTAACCAAACAGCATCATCTTTTCATAATTTTAAAATTGCCAAATTACGCAGAAAATGAAACAGTATACCAGACGGATATCCATTACCTCATTACCAAGCCTCCGAATCCACGAAGCCTTATCTGCCGACCAAAAATTTTGCGAAGGGTTGGATGAGAAAATTTAATTTGCAAACAGCGTGCTAGTTCTTCCAGCAAATCCCTTGATTAACGACTCTGGCTGCTTGCTTTTTTATCACTTTAATACCTTAACAATACAAAAATATGTATAAAAGACTGCGCGCGGAGGCACTGTGCGCCAAATTGTGTAATTTATCATTCGGCGAATTAGCTGCTTTGTCCCTAGGCTGTTGAAAACAATAACGATTAAAAGGGTTGTTACAGTTGCCTGATATTATGGAAATGAATTTATTACGCCTGAACTTTTGTGCTTAGGCAATATGTATAACGTTTTTAAGGAGATTGCCTAACGCTAGAGGAACTGGGTGTGAATTCACAATTTATGAAGAAAACAATGAAAAAAGGTGGATTATTTAATACGAGAAGAATATTTAGAATAATTTTATCCTAATAGTAGACAAAAATGGCTGATGTGATAATGTTAACCAGTTAGGCCTATAAATATAGTCGAATGGGTAACTCAAGTCGACATTTAGTAAGGAGCGACCATTTTGCAAGACGCCCATCTATCATAGAAATAACCGATGACGGGTATTAATAATATATTGTTTAATTAATCAATAAAGAACATTAAATAAATTAACATTCCGTAGTATTCGCACCATGAGTCCTTTCATATAAGCTTGCAATTGAGATTTATAAATGTGAATTTTAAAAAAATATATTATTTTTTGGTAAAAATGCGTAAACACTCGAATCTGGGTATTTTTATAATACGTTTTTCATTTTAATTAGTACTATATTCATAATTTAAATTGCCTCATTCGTTAAACCGGTTTAATGCTCTCTCTATGTGTAAAATGAAACTAAAGTTGTAATAAATATGGTGATAAAATGGTGATAATTAACAGTAATACCGTTTTTCATTGGGATTAAATTATTAAATTAAAGTCATACATGTAGGTGTATACAAAATAAAATTGGCATATTACGCTTGAATATTCTTTAACGTCCATCGTATCAAAATAATTTAATATAAATTTGTATATATACTCGTATATATATTTTTTCTATTGATCAACATATCATGTACATTACCTTCATTAACGCTTCTCTCGGTATTTATGTTATAACCATAACTACCATAACTAGTAACTTTGGCAGTACCTATTCATTATTTATTTTTAACTTAATTATTTTAATTTGAACAGAATCATTGTTAAAATTCTTTATTTTAAAAGTAGTTAGTTTAATACTTCACATGTCGAAAAAACTCAAGTAGAGACAAGATCGTAAATATGTATAATTACATATTTATTATAATCAGTCATTATGATACTCTACTATGTTAATGCGAAACTATCAATAATTTAATATGAATAATGCTGTCTGTACCTCATTTATATTAAATTTTAAATTTATGCTATTCATATTAATTATCTTTCATTAAAGTATTATTAGTGTTTGAACAGAACTGCTTCTTAGAATCGTGCAAAAATATGAAAACCTACACAAGTACCTATATAAAATTGTATATCAGTTTGGTTCAATAGATTTCATATAAATACATGTTGTTGGATTTAATATTGTTAAATTAATAAAACCCTAATAATTAAACACGTAAAACTAAAAAAACTGGTGTTTTTATTTTCATATGTGTAAATATTTGTATTGCTTGGACCTTATAAAAGTCTCTGCCCACATTTATTTAATAAATAATAATTCATATACAAAATAAACAAATAAATTACCTAATTATTTCGAGTTTGTAGCAATCGACGTGTGCAAAAAAGGAGAAAAAAAAGTTTGGATATATATCCAATTTTATATATATATCGGATATATATCAAAAAATCCGATTATTTGATCTTTATTATAAAAATCAGATTTTTTCGAACCCTGGTTATAACGCTCACATACGCGGTTCTTACTAGTTTCACCGCCTGCACGCACCGGTTTGGCAACGTCGCGGGCCATGCACGGAGCGTATCAGCAACGGCAAAATATTCTCAACGACTGTTGTTGACGCTCCGTGCATGACACGCGACGGTGTTGGTCGGTGACGAAATGGTCTAGTCGACATAGTCTTATACTTATCAATACAATAATATTTTTTGCTTGACACGTTCCTATTACGGCCATGGTAAGATACGGTATAGTGAGCAGAGACCTTAACATGTATTTGTAATGCATAAATTAATGTACCTAGATCTTGATACTTTTGGGAAATGATTAGTATTTTTTACCAAAAAGAAATTTACGTTAAAAAATTAAAAAATCGAATTTTTAGCATAAAATTAATTTGTATAATTCTTTAAAGCAGTTGTGAGACATTCTAAATAAACAAAATAAATTTCACGGTATTGTATTCTTGTGCAACGAATTAATCCAGAATTGAAAACATATACGCTGGTACACGACCATTTCCCAGACAAAAGGAATATGTGAATACAAAGGGAGAGCTTCCGCATTTGGACAGCTGGAAAAAAACCCAGCGATTTTAGACCGAGTAGGTTTCCAATCGAAATATTTGTGGTTTTTGGTTCGTTCGTTTTGTACATCCACATCCGCCTCCGCCAATCCCATCAGCTGACCACGGGATTTGTGGTCAGGGGTGAAAATGTATTGCGGGAGGCTTTATTCTTTGAATGAGTATTAAATGGTTTGGTGAAAAATTTAAGTCGAATTTGAGCAACGCTCGAAATTATTAGGGCCGCAGAATTGAAATGGATCCCACCTATAAATATAATCCACCCAATGTAGATTTCCATTCACGTTTCCTGTATAAATAAATTCGACTCGGCGAGACTTTTATGGTTTATTTTAATTAATGATTATACCTCTGTGGACAAAATCCAGTAATTATGTTTTCAGAACATAGATTTAAAAATATTCATCATAATATGTACCGGTCTATAAAAGGTATTTAAAAATGTATATATTATGTTTTCAGACGTATTCTTGTGTATTTGTTAAAAAATTCATAAGAATATCATGTTTACATTAAAAAGAATATTACTTAATATTCTAATTCAAAAAATATAGAGGTATCGTTACCAGCTGCAAAATCTATTTATACTATGTCATAGTAACGAACAAAGAGGTCTCTAGCATAATCGAATATATGAAAGAAACTGATTTTGAACATATAAATATATATATATATATTATATATATATATTAGGTCCTTACATATGAAATTAGCGTTTAGTATGGGAGGAACATAAAGCCGATTTTTTTTTATTATAATATATTTATTTAATCAAAGTATGTACCATTGCTATCTATGCACTTTTGCCATCTCATAGGTAGTTCATCGATCCCTTTACTAAAAAAACCATTCGGACGGGAATCAATAAAATCTTTGAAGGCGGTTTGGACTGCCCCATCGGAGTTGAATTTTTTCCTTTGCAAGAAGTTATCCAAATTTCGAAAAAAATGGTAATCTGTTGGGGCAAGGTCCGGAGAGTACGGTGGATGTCTTAGACATTCCAATTGAAGCTCCTCTAATTTGGTAGCCGTCTGTTGTGCAGTGTGTGGTCTAGCGTTATCATGAAGCAGCAGTGGCCTAGAGCGATTAACCAGCCTCGGTTGTTTAGCAGCTAGCTTTTCCATCATGGTTTGCAGTTGCTGACAATAGACATCTGCCGTAATCGTCTGGCCAGATTTAAGAAAGCTGTAGTGAACGACACCAGCACTAGTCCACCAAACGCTCACAAGTAACTTTTTTGGAGTCAATTTTCGCTTGGGGCATGGTTTGGCTGGTTCGGCAGGGTTCAGCCATTGCGATGAGCGCTTCCGATTATCGTACAGGATCCACTTTTCATCACAGGTAATGATTCGATTTAAAATCCCTTCATTATTGTGCCGGTTGAGTAATGCAACGCAGCAGTCAACGCGCGTTTGTTGATTTGCTTCACTCAATTCGTGAGGTACCCACCTTTCAAGCTTTTTCACCTTACCAATTTGCTTCAAGTGGATTAAAACAGTTTTATCACTAACACCGCAGCCTGCAGCTAACTCGGATGTGGTTTGCGATGGATCCGCTTCCACAATAGCCTTCAATTCTTCATTATCAACTTTGGTCTCCGGCCGTCCACGGGGCTTGTTCTGCAGGTCGAAATTTCCAGAACGAAAACGTTGGAACCAAAAACGCACTGTGTTTTCTTTTGCGGCACCGTCGCCATACACATCATTAATCCTTCGAGCCGTTTCTGCAGCACTGGTGCCACGGTGGAACTCGTACTCGTAAATAACGCGATATTTCAAGTTTTTCATTTTGTAAACTGAGTGACGCAAAGAAAAAAACAATTGAGGAAAAAACAAATGAATTATAATTTTCAAAACACAAATACATGAGTAAATAGCTGTATAAATTTGGATTTGGAATTCCTAACCAAAGAGAAGATATTTGAGATCAAATTTGCAAGTACGGCAAAACGCCAATTGCACAGTAAGGACCTATTATATTATTATATATATATATTATATATATATATCTATAAATATATATATATATATATAGATATATATATATATAATATTCATACGAAATAAATCAAGAAATACAGAGAACACACAAAATCAAAGAATATAAAACTGAAAAAAACTAACTGCTGGCAAACTGGATTCGAACCACGGACATATGGGTTTCGCGCACAGAGTGTTAACCATTCCACCTATCCCAGCGACTTAACAAGTCGTCAATATTTGATAGTTATATGTGTCTTTGAATATTAATCACTTATTTATAATTATTCCATTTTTATTCGGAAGTCATCGACTGTTTACGAGAATTAAACGAATTTCGTATATTAATTTTACGGGACCGTTCCTTAAAGAAATGAAAAAGTAGTTTATAATAATATACTCTATTTGCGTTTAGCCAAAGAATGACTTCATTGTTCGGAAATAGATAGCGAGAAGATTGTGTCAAAGCTCGTTGATTATTCTCGTAAACAGTCGATTACTTCCCGAATAAAAATGGAATAATAGAAATAAAGTGAATAATAATTCAAAGAGAAACTATCAAATATTGAGACTTGTAGTCGCTTGTAGATAGTGGAATTGGTTAAACATTTGCTGTGCGCGAAACACAGAGGTCCGTGGTTCGACCGGTCCAGCATGGAATTGGGCAGTGGGATGAGTGAGAGGGTGTGGTTCGTGAGGGCATGTATTAGGGCGGATTGAAAGAGGACGGACGCCCGGCGGAAAGTAAATGAAAAAGAGTTTAATAATATATAACTAGCTATATATATATAGATATCTAGATGATTAGAGATAGAGAGATAGAGATAGAGATAGATAGAGGAGATATATCTATTATATATATGGATTATACATATAAAACTTTAAAAAAATTTCATAATATGTGTTCTTACGGTAAAAAATGACTCGATTATCAACGAATTAAACACAGAGCAGCATCCTCAACTATATTTACTCATCTAGTAGTAACAAGATATCTAGATAGATAGTAGTAACAAGATGTCTGTGAATTGCAATGTTTAATTTAGTGTAAATTAAAATATTCATGACGCATCAGAAAGTAACAATCAAAAATATTTCCAGAGGAAACAAGTTATAAAAGAGGAGGGAAGATGGGATAGAGAGAAAAAAGGGATCCACCACACACCCAGGGCCGTTCTATGAGCAATAGCTCCCACATCGGCCCTACACTTTCACCATTCATTTTTGGCATTTTTTTAATGCTAAAGTGGCAGTCTTCACCACCCCGCTAATACTCATGTACTGAATAATAAGTACCAAAGTCCTTGCTAAATTGAAAACCAATCAAAATAAGGATGGAGAGAAAGTATCCTCAATGACAAAGTGCTTTGGCGATTCAGAACTGGAGAGTGCTGGCACAAGACTAATATGAGTGGAGGAAGACTCTTGAGGAGGCCAACATCCACCAGGGTTTGTACAGCCAACAGTGATGGAAATGATAGTGATGATAATTCTAATAGAATGAAAAATATACATGTATAGGTCGATATAGTCTGAATTATATACCTACCTAATTTGAATTTCTTATGCGCTATTGATAAAATCTAGTACCTTATTAAGATATATTTATACGTTGAAATATACAGGGTTACAGGTTAAGTCGACCTATTCCCGTTAAGGGCGTGTATTTTACATTGTTTCTGACTGATTTTACTATGAAACACCCTATCCTAAATCTAAACGTTTTCGAGATACATATTTGAATTTAATTGTTTTTTTTAAATACCCGATTTTCAGCTTAGATATTTTGAAATTTGTAAGTCTTATTATTACTGTTATTTGATTTTTACATGTAAAATAAGATATTATACGACCTTAATATTCAATATTGTACGTAAATTGAATAAATAAGTCGTTGTAGACGATTAAAACTTAAAAAAAGAAATAAAAATTTAGAAAGTTTATTTTTTGTTAAAAGATGTCTAAAAAAAATATTATGACGCTCGTTTTGCAAATGAACCTTAAAATATCTACGTTTTATGAGCTATCCAACGAGGTATATAAAATTTAGGTTTTTATCAAAAATTTGTAGAAAAATCTTAGTTTCATAGGCTACAGGGAGGCAAAAAAAAGCTAAATAAAACAACAGGTGAGTACAAGATACTAAATTTATTAAACTTTCAAGATCCAACAAAACATCTTAAAGTCTAAATTTCATATTCAACATGTACGCCTCTGTTTTGCATACATCTTTGCATTCTTTTACGAAGTCCACTTTTTACTACACCAGTAGTTAAAGTCCTTCTCATTTAATTCGCCGCATTAATTATCCTGTCTCTCAATACTTCAACGGACAAAATTGGGTTGGGCTCACTGTACACGAGACTCTTCATGTGCCCCCATAAATAAAAATCCATGGGGGCTAGGTCCGGACTTCTGGCTGGCCAGGGTAAAGGCCCACCTCGTCCAATCCTTTTGCTTGAATAATTTGTGTCCAGCCATTCTCCTGAAATGTGCATGGCAGCCATCATGCTGAAACCACATGTCTCGAATCAGACTGAGTGAGAGACAAATCATATAGTAGATCACTTAGGTCAGGTCCCAAAGCCACGTCCTGCGACAATATATTTATTTATGTTCTAAGAATATGCAATAAAATTGAAAAAAAAATTAAATTGAATAGTTTACAAGGTGGTAAAGTTGGAGTTTATAAAAAGGATGTACTGGTTGACACAATTGCAACCCTTCTGGTCATCTGAAATAAAATTTTAAAAAAAGATTCTTAATTAGTACAGATTTCGTAATAGGCCCTACCTAAGAGAAAATGAATAAAAATCGCAAAATGGCGGCTGTCTGAAAAAAAGTAATTTTCCGAAACTTTATATACAATGAAGGTGTGCAAAATTGTAAGCAAATCAGTTAAATAGAACTTGAAATATCATGACAACGGTGTTGATAAAAGTAGTTTTGAAAAATAACGCGTTGTTTGAAGATTGAACCTAAACTGAGCTGAACTGAACACTGAACACGAAAAGGTTTTCAAAAGAATACGTTACTCCCTAAACCTTCGGTTAATCGATTTTGAAGTGTTCTAAGTTGACAACATACATTTGCATAATGTATTCATACCCAAAACGGTATGGTTGTCAAATTGCTGCGTCACTAAAATAGCTATTTTTTTATTTTTTTTTTTTCCGATTTTAATTAATTTTTTTGTGTGCGTTCGAGTAGGTCCCTGGATGGCTTGATTTTTCGCCGGAAATATACAACCAG
Organism: Agrypnia vestita; assembly: GCA_016648135.1. NCBI lineage: Eukaryota > Metazoa > Arthropoda > Insecta > Trichoptera > Phryganeidae > Agrypnia > Agrypnia vestita. Next base: position 78,693 of record JADDOH010010621.1, read on the forward strand.
GCGCAAATGGTCCGGTCAAAATAGACATCAATTTACAACAATGCTCTCATAGAGCTGAAAATTGGTACAGATCTTGGGTATACTATTATAAATAAAATTTCGAAAATCCCCACCAATCCCACATCTGCAAAAAAAAATATTCAAGGTCAAAAGTCGAAATCAGCGTTTTTTTTTATTTTTCTGGTAAACTTAAAAATTGGTTGGACATAAATTGTAGATCATATAATTATATACCTTTATATTTTTTTCCTAAGAATCACATTTCTGAGATATCACATTTCTAAAAGTTGAAAAAGTCGTATTCTGCATAATACGCACACATTTCCACACCACCTTACGGCGGCGGTACAGGCGTGCATATTATTCGGGCAGGATGTCTGTTGGTTTCGCTTGTATTAATATAATAAAATAGCTATGTAAATTATTAGAATTTAAAAATTTCCTTTTAAAGGTATGTTCTTTAAAGTCTAGGCTTTAAGAATTTGTAAAAAAATCGTTTTTTTTTTCAAAATTCTAGACTAAATACCTCCTGAAGAAGATAACGTATAATTTTTTGTACGAATGTACACACATTTTTTTTGTTCGTTCTATCAAACATTTCGAACATTTGACTTTACTTTACTACGCATATTATCACGTAATGAAATAAATTTATAGTAAAATGATACATAACGTGTCAGATACATGAGAGAAAAATATTTTCATAGCTACTTTTTAACGAGCAATTATTTTTAAACGAGAGAGTACACACGGTAACAAGAATTGCGCAAAAAAAAAGAGAATTTTTTCCTTGAACGTTGATTCTCTGATCCGCTATTATTTTGTTATATTTAAATAGAGTGATGGCAGTTAAGAGTTAGTACCATCATAGATATGTGTAAAAATTGGTTATTTAGTAAATGTACTTTACTAGAATAGAACTAAATTACATAAAATTTGTTTCTTACACTTTAAGGCCTATCGTTTCGCAAATAAATTCGCCTACGTATGGCTTATCGCAACATCTTTCGCGTGTTCTGCAACCCCTAACTAACCGCACAGGTTCCTTTGTCAAGAATTCTGACCACTTCGTTACCATCCTAAAGGATATGAAAATATGGAAGGACGATATTCTTGTGAGTTTTGATATGGAATCTCTATACACAAATGTACCGGTCAACAAGACCATAGATATTACTTGCCACTTTTAACAAAAACAATAATAATATATGAATAAGTTGGCACGCGCATTTTGTTGCGTACTAAAATTTTACGACCAATGCGCACAAAAAAGTATTGTTTCAAAAAATTTCAAAATGTAACATTATTATAAACTCCTTAAAGTATATTTTTCTCTCCAAGCACAAGACGAAATCTCTTTTTGGAGAGGTACAGCCATACAATTGATGTATTTATTTATATAGGTATTTAATAGAAAAAATATGTAATGAACAGTATGTTATATATTTAATAAATAATAATAAAAGAATTGATTTTTATTTATACTTATATTCCCTTAATACAGTATATTTATATTTTATAACAAATTTACTACCTACTCAACGAGTGTATTTAAAACAGAAGAAACCTTGCTCGGCGCAAATTAACCCCTCTAAGCGCTTCGCGAAGTGAAGAGAGACGGTTAGTTAGTATATTCAAAGCTCAGCTTTCACGAGTGTAAAGTTATTTTGTCTACTCACACACACTTTCAAATTAATGTGACGCGCGAGCTTTCGCCGAGCAAGGCTTTTTAAATCGAGCGAATATTAAAACCAAGCGTGAATTTCCAGTTGTTAGCTACCTGACACGCCACGTCATTAATATGTGAATCTAAAACTTTTGTCACATCAAAATCGTACTTTTTACTGCACTGATATGTAGGTAAATTAATTTATAAAAAAAACTAACCCATAAAAACCAAGTTTTTGTTTTACTTCCTTTCTTTGTAAATTAAGTTGACTAATCATGTAATTAAATAATTGATTGACCGAAAATGAAACATGTCTAGAAAAATATCTATGTTAAAAATCTCTAAAAATATATCTTTATCTCCATTTGAAATTTCTTCTCGTTTTATTTCCTCTTACATTCCTTTTGGCGATTGAAAATCTTAACAATTAAAGACGAATAATATATAACATAACACTAAACTTACAGGAATCTAATATTTTTCTTAAATGTCAGATGTTTTGAGTTTTATAAGACACTCCATGCTTTGAAGATTAAATTCTAAAAACATTTGTCAATCAATTAAATCAAGAATATGATAGATTCAATTATCAGCAATATCGTACCTTATGAATTTCCAACGTCAAATGATTTAATATAGTCTGAATCAGATTTGAGTAATGTAGAATAATTCAAAACTAAGCAGAAATCTAAAAGAAATAAATTATTATTTGATTTCTTTCTCCCAAAAAACCAAATTTTGCTTTCATCTGTGAAATTGTCATAAATTTTCGAAATTCGTAGTGAAGCACCTAATTACCGATGGAGTAATTCAAATTTTAAATATTCCGTGACGTCATCAGGCCGCCGTTGGTAGTAATCAAACTTTTCTGTAATGATTCCAATTTAAAAAAAAGATAAAAATTTCTAAAAATCCAAAATTATACTACAATTATTATTTTTTACCGAAAATTTAAAAGATCATTTTTATCGTAGCCACGAGTCTGCTTGCAAAGTTTCAGCTCGATTGGATCTCGGGAAAAGGGTTAAAAATCGATACAAAGTTTTTTCGTCAGACAAGCAAACAGACGCTACGAGTTAAAAAAGAAGGAATAGAAATAATACATTATCAGAACACAGCTGGTGAATTATACTAAGTCCTGCGAGGGGTATGGAATTATGTCAATTCGTGGTTTATATGGTAGCTGTTTATAATTCATTAACAATATATATATATATATATATATATATTATTATATATATGTATTAAATATCTATCATGTCTTTATTCCAGGGGCGTGCGGTGAGAACAAGAAGCACGACTTTTTCCTAAGCTTGTTTTTGAAAAGAAATCGAAATAAGAGATATATTTCTGAATATTCCTATCATATAAATTAACATATTATTCAGATTTTAATATTTCATAATACTCTACCAGATAAATATTTAATTTCAATTTTTTACAAATATACCTATATGTTTAAATAAAAGTCGTGTCATGTAGTTGAAGTACTAAGCTGTGTGATGAAATCCGAGTAAATTGTATATCTATTAAAGGAGATCATTAAAAAAGATTTTTATTATTACTATGTAGTGTTGAGATTATGTAAATGTAACGAAATAAATGAAATTTCTTACTAAAAAAACTATGAATTGAGTAAAGATTTTTAACCAAAATTAAACGCGCAGAAAGTATATTCATTGTTACAAAACTGTTAACGATTTTATTTCAAAGAAATTTTAAATACCACATTCAAAAATACATTACTAAGAAAGTGACATGAAAGCTTTATTGAGTGTACAATATTTGTATTGATTGGACTTAAGGAGCAGAAGAAAATCTTCTGTGTATAGTTTTCTGGGATATTCTGCCGTGTGTGTGTGACCTCTCTGGCCAACGTTTCGGATCCCATTGCAGGGTCCATCATCGCCCTGATGATGGACCCTGCAATGGGATCCGAAACGTTGGCCAGAGAGGTCACACACACACGGCAGAATATCCCAGAAAACTATACACAGAAGATTCTGAACGGCCGTGAAAACCTAAGGACATTTTTAACGAACCTCTATGGGGAGGAAGTTTATCTAGCCCTGATGATGGACCCTGCAATGGGATCCGAAACGTTGGCCAGAGAGGTCACACACACACGGCAGAATATCCCAGAAAACTATACACAGAAGATTCTGAACGGCCGTGAAAACCTAAGGACATTTCAGAAGAAAATCTCCCATAAATATAAAGTAATTTGTTGTGTTGAAAACTTACAGACTGGTTATAAAATAAAATAAATCTTCTTAGTATTTTCACATTGTATTTACTTTGTTTGAGTTACTTAAATAATTCTTTATACCTATCACAAACTGAAGGTGGTAGAATTATAGGCAAAACTATATATTCGATAATATAAAATGTTAAAAATGACACTTTATACTCCGCAAAAGCGTAAAATGTACGCCTATGAAACGACTGTAGGAGCAGAAGTGTAGTGAGACCCACCACAAACCCAGTGCCATTAACGAGCAAAGCTCCCTTATTTTACGCCCTACACTTTTACCATCCATTTGGCTTTATTTTAGTGCTTAAGAATTCTTTTCAAGCCGTTCATGCCGCGCGACGGGAAGTCTACACAAAACTACATCACTGTCTCTGGGATACAACAAAGAACTTATTTAAAAAATATATGGTGTAAAATAACATGTGAAGAAGGTTACGCCTTCCATGGACAGCACGGGGGTTGGGTCATCTTCCCTTCTCTTTGTCCAACAATCACAAAAACTAAACTGGAGCAGTATTATTTAATTTGCACCAATTTGCACTGTAGATAAACTTCAAGACGTTTGTTTATTGCACTGATCGATATCTAAAACTATCAAACTTTCGGGAGATACTCTCCTGATATATTTTTCTGGTCGATATCGCCGTTGTTACGCTTATTTATGTCTTCACCAAATATAAATACCAGCCTAACTGCACAGCGATGACTGGTTCGTTTTTATGAAGAATGTACGCGTACAAATTCACGTAAGTTTCATTGATTTCTAAAATATCTAGTGTGTTGGGAAATTTTTGATTAAGTGTAGTTTTTCTCATTTCTACAGTCTCGTAATACCGAAACTTCAACCATCGTTTTTGTAAAATTCAAATTTCTTAACGTAGTCCATTATTCATATTAGAAAATTATATGAGACTGGCGGTATTAGCATAATTATTATTAAGCTCAAAATGTCACTCTGATAAGAATATGTCCGTGTTAAGGCAAATAATCATTTTTGATGTGTTAAACAAATATATTTTTTTTAGTTTTGAGGATATATATTATTAAAAAATAACCTTGAAGCTATCTTAAAAACTTTTTATGATTTGAAACACTTATTTTAGAAAAAAAAATTAGCGGACATACATTTATTTTATAAATATTCAATATTCTATCCATTTGACAGGAGCGTAGTACAAAATAATTATGTATAAGCACGCTCCTACGAGGAATTTTCAATTTAGGAGCAATTCTACTAATTACACTTAAAGAGTTTTAAGTATAAAACTGCTTATTTTGTTTGCTTAAGTAGACGCCTTCATGAAATGTAATTGCAAAACAAATTAATTTTAAACCCCAGTACATTTTCTTACTGAAACAAAAATACTCTTTGAATGTGACAATTCTATAATACTCCCAGAAAACTTTTAATTTAATTTCATCGCGACATTCAGATATCTGTTTTTCGTCAATTTGTTAGTGTAACTGTTTCATGACGGACAGTTAAAAGAATAGAAATAATCAAATTATTCGAAGACTTGTTCAAAATTATTTTCTAACTGAGAAAATGAAAAAAGTGGGAAGGATTTTATTGAATGAGATTTGTAAGTTTTTAAGCATTAGTAAATATGGAATCGGAAAAGTAAAAGCGTTGAATGAAATTGGATTGGAGGAACGCTTGAGACATGTCAGAATACTTCACAACGACACAAAGCAAATAACATACTAAAATATTTGCAAGTAACATGACTAAGGATTCCAATTTGGTTCCATTTAAACATTGATCAGACAAAATATTGTCACGAGATTATAATATAAACAAAAAGAATTACTTTTTTTCAATTGATTCAGCAACATTGTAGATTGACATTTTTAAAAAATATTGAGATTATTATTTGTATATATCTACTTCTTTTAAAGAAGTAGATATATTCAAATAATACAATCAATATTTTTGAAAAAGAATTTCACATAATCGAGGAGTTTACAGCACTCTGGACGTTTTACGGGGAATTGAAAATTATTAGAAAGGTTTAGAAGTCAATCGATCATACACGAATTTTCGCGAAACGACATTTCCTATTTAATGGGCGACATAACCGCTATACAAAGCAGATGTTGATTTGATAGAAGCAAAACCAGAAACGAAGTTTGGTGCGCACTAACCAAACGGCGAAATAATTTATGAGAGTTCCTACCGGACGTTCGATAAGTTTTCGATAGCAATCAGCGTGATGAGAAACGGCGTACAAAGTCTTCATCAGACGTGTGAATATTCTAAAAGTTTCTCGAAAGTAACAATTATGTAGTCCGAATTACACAACACTGCTCCAGTTAAGTTCGTTTTTAGAGACTTTATTATTTAATAACAAGTTAATTAATTTAAAGTATTCATGTGTCTCCGTCGTTAAGATCCCGTTATACAAATACAAAAAAAAAATGCTGAAACTAGTTCTTTTCCAACTATTTCTAAAAAATATTTCTAAGTACAGAAATATTGTTTAAAAATAATTCCACATTATATACACTAAAACACTTTTTCTTTATACTTTAGACACAAATATCATAAATAATGGGAACGTTAGAAATTAAATTATTTCAAAATTTTAACAGAAAAAATTCTGTGGCAATGATGTGCAGTAATAATAAAAAATTAAAATATTCATGTGTCTCCGTCGTTAAGATCCTGTTATACAAATACAAAAAAAAAAAATGCTGAAACTAGTTCTTTTCCAACTATTTCTAAAAAATATTTCTAAGTACAGAAATATTGTTTAAAAATAATTCCACATTATATACACTAAAACACTTTTTCTTTATACTTTAGACACAAATATCATAAATAATGGGAACGTTAGAAATTAAATTATTTTAAAATTTTAACAGAAAAAATTCTGTGGCAATGATGTGCAATAATAATAAAAAATTTAATGAAGAATTATTCTTAAATTTGACTCTTAGTAAATTTTTATTTTTTCATTTTGGTACACATATATTTTACACACCTTTCTAATTTCAGTAAAATATTGCAGAAGCCTATGTTTAATTCAGCGAACATGCTGATATCTGTGGACCGAAATATTAATCCGAAAGGAAAGGGGTTGCTTTGGTTTCCCTGGCCGTAAGGAAACTGACAGAATATATCCTTACTAGACAAAAGGTTTCTCCTAGATCTTTACTTATCTCGAATCACGTTATAAAATGTATCTTAGTTAGACAATACATTTAGTGGATAAATTAGGATACGATTATTAGTATAATCTTTTAAATAAAGCTAATAATCTGTATCTTCCTTTTGTCTTTAATTCATGGTAGTGAAGAAAGGAAGTCGCCTAAAACTACACAGAGCGTGATAATAAATAATTATTCAAATAATAATCCCAACATGTTTCTTGAAATTTCTTATCTACAGCACAGCGCTAAATAAACCAGGAACAACATGAAAAATGATTAAAAGCTTTGGGGATGTCTTCCTAGAGTTGCATCATAAAGCATGTAGTGAAGATTTATATAATAAGATGGTGTAAAATTGAGAAGAATTTTACATGTTGCTTTATATTATTAATAAATGGAAGATGCATGCGTATCATACTAACCGTTCTTTCTTTTCTTTTGAGCCTAGGGAAGATTATGTACATTTATCGTAGGTTCATCATGTTTGCCATATGTTTTATGAATTGCCAACTTATTTACTCCAAGTAATTGAAAGAGTAGATATTATAATATTAAAATTATAAATTGAAAATACAAAAAAAATCAAAATCTTGATCGATTTTCTTGATTTTCAAGACGCAAGTTATTTTAAACACAATACGCAGTGTCTTGATTAACTAGCTGAAATCAAGAATTTAGGGTAAGTTTTTAGATTTTTCTGTATTTTTTGTCAAATAATAATATTTAATTTGCTTAAAAAGTTGTCAACTATGTAAAGAGTATAAAAAATAAAATATTTTTTAAATATTTTATTTTTTATGTAAATAAATTAACTGAAAATTTAGCAATAATTGTAATAAGTTAAAGATAATCGTTTACTTTGTAATATAATTTAAATAAAAATAAATGTCATTTAAGGCGGATCAATTTTCTTCATTTCCAAAACATCGTTGGTTTGGTAACTAATAAATTAATTTATTAAATAATGTAATTTTTGTCATATAAGGAAAATAAACATTTAAATATTCAGTTATTAATTAAATACCTTTATATTGACCACTTGGAGTAACTCTACGTCTACCGGTTTTGATACCATTTAATGTTAGAGTAAAGGAACACAGGAAGATAAGACAATAACTTTTCTGAGTTCACGAAACACTTTTGGAAATACGCCATACGTTTAAAAAAGAAAACGGTATCGAGATTCTACAAATAAATACTAGAGGCCTTAGATTGGATAATTTATAAATACTAGAAATCAAAAAATGCCAATACAATTAATAAGCAGATAAATTTTATAAATAGTCATTTACTTCATATATTCCCCATGTCGGCGTCCACTTATCAATTACCCCCACCATAACTGTATCCACTTCCGTTCAAAAATTGATTTTTTTGCTAGAATAAGTAATGAATAGTTAGTATGCGTCCATCCTGACGAAGATACAGTGATATCGAAACCGGTAGACATAGAGTTACGCCAAGTGGTCAATACAAAGTTTTTTAATTAATTAATAATTATTTATGTCCAACTACAAAGTTAACGCTGTAAAAATCAAAAATATTTAAATATTCATTTAATAATAATAATAGGTTCCAAAAACCTAATGAATAAGTTTGATACCTTTCCATTAAAAATTTTATACAAAATGCGAATGAAAATATGTGAGAAAAAGTGGTGCATTTCGCTCACATTGCCAGACAATGGCTTTCATAATATAGTTCAAAATTTCACTCAACTCGAAAGTGTTTAAAAAAAATAAAGTTATTAAAAATCATATACGCCCAAATACTCGTACATGATTAGATTCTTATAACAATAAAATCAATGGACTAGTGGTTAACACACATGGTGACTTAATTTCCATGTTTCGAGTTTCGTTCCAGGACACCAAGTTAGCCCTGATTTTATAACACTAGCAATTAGTTTAGTTTTAAAGTATTGTCACGTGTCGTGGCTGTAGAAGGAATTAATGAAAACGATGGAATTTAATGCAGAATTTATTAATTACCGATTAATTTATTATAAAAACATACAAGGTCACTTAGCACTAATTAACTTAACGCTATTATTTAAATGAAACAATTTCGTAAATTAATCACTCGTAAATAGACACTTTATCATCGCTTTAACACTTTGTTCACTATTCACTAGAACATTCCACCCAATTTCCGCACGTCTTATTTCGCTACGTAAGAACTTTCCAGATTATTCACTGTCGAATTACCGTTCACCTGGCTATACTGGCCATGCTTCCGTGCTGCTGTCAAACGCGCCCAAAAACAACTACCCGCTTACTCCCCTGTGTCGTATTTATATTGGCTAATGCTGATATCAAAACCTCCAGACATTTCCAGTGTTAAAAAAAACTTCCTTGTGGCTTTCAGACTTTTGTTGATGTTTCCCGTAAGCCTTAGATCATGCTAGACCGTTCTGGAATCTTCAGTAGTATTGTGATCATTTCAAACAATTGTCACTTGACATGAGTGCGTAATTCTTTTTAGCCTCGTTACAGTATAATAATATTATTTAAACATGTATTACTGACACGTGCAGGCATCTTTATATATTTAAAGATACAAAAAAGTTATACTAAGACAACACGAAATACTTTTCACGAAACTAAAGATTTTCTATTTCAAAGCTCCTCATTTGTTTTGCGTGTTGTGTAAGAAACTTTAGCACCCTTATAAAATAAACAATTGGGGTCGAAAGCGGGTCTTTTAACCACCCGGTACTTTTGGGTGAAAATAGATTGGGAATAAAATAAACAAGATGTTCTTAACGGAGTGTGACCCGCAGTAAGGGATGAACATTTATAATCCATAAATCACGCAAACATAAATATACAGCGAGGGCCGCCGTGAACAATATTTATTTCCCGCTGAAACGGAGAAGAATGGGTGGAATCAAGATTGACTTTCTATCAAGGACGAGACTTCTCAATTGTACAATTTAGAAAAAAAAATTAAATGTATCTTTAATATGAACCACTTGCGTTCTCTATACGAGATTTCTTTTTTTACTCGCTCAGAATATTATAGCTGATTTCAAGCTATTGTTTTATATATATTTCAAGCTCTTTCAATCCAATTAAATATATTATCATGGACTTATCTGGGAATTAAAAGACTAAAATAATTTAAAGTTAAATTTATTACCAAAAAAGTCACTGGACACGAGTTTATTAGGAACACTGTTCTTAAATTTAAATTACTAAATCTTTCTAGATTGTTCCTCACTCGTATTATTACACTGTTTCTTAATTTGCACTATTTCACGCTGGTTTTATTTCTTAAATCACTTTTTAGTAAACTCCATTCAATATTCGCACGTAAAAAACTTATTGCCAGCCGGCAGGTAGTTCCTTTATCTATTATGGATGGTATCACTAACGCTGGTCACACTGCTCTCGCTCTGTTTCTGATATCGAGTTGGTTAAACGTTACGAATGACTGACTCTGCGTCGCGTGAAGCCCTTGTATTTATAGGTAACACTACCTTCTAGATTTTCGACTCCACGACAACCGTCCGGTCACCTCGAAAGACCTGTGGAGTGTTCTAGAGGATTCTAAAGTGTTCTATTCCATAGTTTTATTGTCATTGACCGAGTGATAAACTTTGAGAGGACCCGACAGTGCGCAACTCCATTGGTTCACTATCTCTTTACAATATCTTAAGAGGAGATAAAAAAATATTTTTTTTTAATCATGCAAAAAGTTTTTAGTTGTCAATCAAAATGGACGTTGAGAATCTTCTGGTTAGAGTTTTCATGGAGATACACAGCTTTCGACACGACATTGCAAGCCAATACTTTATCACAACATCAACACTCAGATACACACATCATCCCTGATGATTGACCCTGCAACGGATTCCGAAACGTCGGCCAGGAAGGTCGTGTACCCTTAGAAAACTCAAACTAGAAGTAACAACCATTTGATTCCACGCATCTATGAATTTGAAGCTTATTTATTTGAACCTGTAAATTAGGACTTATAAATATATGTATAAAAAAACACTTGTTTAAGACCACTTTGTTTCATTATACGCTACTAGTTCCGAGAATTACAGATGTTGAATATCTTTCGATCCCATCAAATTCCCTGTTCCAAACACCCATCTGTTCCATATTTGGTGCTTCTTGGTGGTAACAAAATTCATTCACTCCAAATGTCTATGTTAATTAAATAACCCACCAAATTATTTTTTTAGCAGTTAATCATTTTGCATTTCGGAATATGAAAATGAATTTTAAATAATGTAGTAATGAAATGATGTAGTAACGAGTAAGGATATTAGTGACAATTCCTACAGCATTTCCATTAAAAGCCATTCGAAACCTTATAAACGTCACAATCACACAAAACAAGGAAACGTGAATAATATTTAAATACTATACAAGAACAAAACGATCAAAAATGTATAAAGAACTAATATTAGAATCAGTGAATAAGATAAGATATATAACTTTTTGGAGCAAATATTTAAAATTTAGCACGGATTATTGCCCAAATACTTTACAAAATAGTGAAACTTTAAAATAATTTTCATTCATACAATACAAGAAGTGGCGACACTAAAAAAACAAATAAAAATAATTAAATTGCTAAGAGTTCAAAGGAATCAGCTTTCCAAAGCTAACACAAATTATTGACAATATATTTGTTTAGCTGATTGTACTTCAATATCCATTCCCATTCATAACAAGCTAAATTGTGTAAAATCAACTTTGCACAGACTTACATTGTCACAGGCCACAGTTGTCTTCAAAAGCAAGTAAAAGCAAATTTACATTTCCCAAAAAAATACTGTAAAATCCTCGATTACGTTTCCGTTACGATTTCAAATTTTTATTTTTTCAAATTAAAGGTAATAATAATGCACGAAAAATATGCTTTATAAAAAAATATTTAAACAGTTAAATAATTTTATTAATATTTTTAATATTTAACGCATTAACTTTGTTAATTATGAATAAAGAATAGAAGCCTCACAGAGACGAAGCTATTTATATACGAGAAAACTGGATAGAAGTCTCTTACACGATGACTCATGGCTTACAACCTGTATGAGCTGGCTTAACTAATTAATTAATTAATTACTTAAGCCAGCTTGGGGGACCTCTGGGGATCAAATACAGAAACAGTGTTCTTAGAACATACTTTCATATAAAAATATTGTTTAAACATCAACAAAATGTTATTAAACTAAATAAAAAAAAATAAAAAATAAGAAAAAACTAAATAAAAACTAAATAAAAAAAAAATTAAACTAAAAGTATATAGGTAACCACTAAATATTATTTTTTTGTCTACCGGTTTCAAGATATTCCTGACGAAGAGAAGGGCTACGTCTCGATTAGACAGTCGATCGAGTAGACAGACGATCGAGTAGATAAAAAAGTAATTTTATAGGTTATAGTCTAACATAAATAACATTTAGTTAAAAAATATCTTGTCCATAAATCTATTAGTGGTTAACAGTAATATCTATAAAACAATGTCGTAATGGTGATGTGTTTAGTGTGTATATGTGTGTTAACTTGCGCGCGTGTGTGTTATCGTAGTGTGGGTGTGTGTATTTGCGTGTGCGTTGTCCGTTGGTTTTAAGCTTATGAATTTACTATTTTTAGTTTTTGCTCAATTTATAGTAAAATAATAAATAGGTTATTTGGATTTGTTCTGCAGAAATCGTAGTCACACACTGCCTTTTGATTGGATCCTAGCTGGATACATACCTGATCTGCCCGACCATCTCTCCAGTCGTGACCTAATTGCCTCGGGTCGCAGCCTCCAATTTCTCTATTTCCCCATTTGCTATTTGTACAAGCGTCCCCTATTCTTGATGGTTCCTCACTGTTTGGATTGTGTTCGGAGCGTAAAGCTGGGCCTCTGGTTGGTTTGCTCAAGGAGAGCCTTCTAGCTCGGCGCACCTTGACGATTCAAATCTATTGAGGATTCTGTAAACAGCAAAACCTTCAATTTTTTTCTGTTCTGATGAAAAAATGACAGTGAAATCAATAACTTGGTATTGTAATTAGAATGTGTATTATAAAAAATGCATAAAAGTATTCCATAAAATGTATACAATTTACTGTGGCAAATTAAAATTACTGTGTAGGTAATTTACTTTGGCAAATTAAAAATACTGTGTAATTTAATGTGACAAATTACAACTCACGTTGTAAGTTATTTAATTTGACACATTAGTCTCATATTAAGAACCGAGTACTTTTGGAGAAATCCTTTCGTTCCTCGTATATAGGAAAGAGAGTTCTTTGAAAACCGGTTATATTTATTTTAATTATTTTTTTGTTTATTTTTATTATGTTAAATATAAAAAAATTGATTGGACTGTGCCTGTCTCATTAGAAATATCTGTGTTGAGACGGGCATAGTTAACAATGGTATGTTAAAACAAAAC